>ML098015.1:0-24339 GCA_003697995.1 Taxidea taxus jeffersonii
GCCCCAGGCGGAGTTGCACCGCCCTTACCAGGGGCCGGGCTAAGACATCCTCTCAGGTTTGCTTTCAGGAGCTTTTGTTCCCTGAACGCGCTTTCTGTAGAGTTCTGGAGGACAGGAATGACAATGGCGGCCTCCCAATCTCCGGTTCAGAGGAGCCGAGAGCTAGGGGCCCCAGTCTTCAGTGCGCCTTCAGAGAAAAGCGTTTAATCCCTCCAGTCTCCCTAGCCCACGTTTGCGCCCGCAGACACCGCGCGCCCGCAGACCGAGCTCAGAGAAAGTCGTGCCTAAGCAGTCCCGTGTCACTGGCTTCTGGAAGTGCTCCGAGCTCACCCAGCCTGTGACCAAGCGTCTCTGTCTCTGGCAGAGTCCCACCTGGAGTCTCTGGACCCCGTAGATCCCTGAGCTCTCCCGGGTCGGAGTCTCCCCGGCTCTTGTGGGGACCCTCGCACAGAGCACCGGTCCGTGTCACAGACCACTAGGAAATCTCGGCTCTGTCTCCGCAGCCGGCTTCCCCGCTCTCATACCTGTGAGCTCTGCGACACTCAGACACCCCCGATCCTTCTGTGACCCCGTGGGACCTGATTCCACGCTGTCCCCGTGAGGTCTTCACCCCAGTTTAGCCTCTGGAGCGATGTCCCTCCGTGGAGCCGACTTTTAAAAGTTCTGATTTTGTGTCCGTTGTTCCGCCGCTTGCCGGGAGCCGGCCCCTCCCCCTGGCGTCTATTTTCCCGTCGCGTTGGATTCACTTCTCTGCTGGTCCTACCTTTCAGAAAGTGGTCGATTTTCTGTTCCTAGAATTGTTGTTTTTCTTCTCTTCGATCTCCTGTTGGATTTGTAGGTGTTCGGAATGGTTTGATAGTCTATCTAGCTGATCTCCTGCTGCCTGATGTCGTCTCAGCCTGCTACTTCTCCGCCGTCTTGACTCCTCCCCCCATGTTTTCACTTTTTGGGGGTGTATACCTGGGAGTGGAATAGGTAGGTCATACGTGACTGTATTTAACTATGAATTTGGCCAACAGAAGGTATTAGGTGACGAATTGTCTTATGAAAATATTTACCCCAGCTTTATTTTAATTAGCAAGCTGACTTGATAATATTTAAAACACAGTTTGAAGTGTTCCTGTGAGGTGCAGATAACGTGGGCTCTAGAGCCAGTCCAGCCAGTGCCAGATCCTACCCTTACCATTTTTACCCGAGATGTGGGACACTGAGAGGGAGAAAAAGACAGTGTGGTCTTCCTCGCTCAGAGGTGATGGGTTGGGGTCAAATCCCCTCTCTACTACTGTTAGTTGGGATGTGGAACATTCTGATAGAGGAAAGAACAGAGTATGCTTTTCCCTGCTCAGATGTGGAATCAGAACAATTATTTCTCTGAGACTTGATATACTCAACTAGGTTATGCTATGTGTGAAACTGGGGTCTTCTGGTTAATTAAACACTCTGGCTGAGAGAAATGTAGTACAAATCCACTATGGCTAATAGAGTGCTTTTGAAAAGAATTTGATCACAAAACGCACACACTCAGCGCTTCAAGTACAATAGCCCTTTGCAACCATTTGAAGTATATTTCCAGAAATCAGCAATGACGTAAACGGTCACGACTTGAGGGACCAGGAAGCAGGGCTAGCTACCACTGAGTAGTGAGGTGGCAGTTCAGCTGAAGTGGAGCTGAGAGACATTTTCTTGGGCATTCCAAGACCAGGTGCCTATGCCGTTATGTGTTTTCAGTATTTGTGACTTTAAGGTGATCCAAATGGGTTCCTATATCTTTTTGTCAAAGTACACATTAATAAATTTTATATATTGGTGCTGGGGTATGCTGTACAGCCATCCATTACTTCTGATTCAGATCAAACCACTGAAAGGTTTAGGAGTAGCTCCAAAGATCATTTAGCCTTTGTTAATTCCCAGCAGTTTTCCCGCCCCCCTCAGTCAAAGGGCTTTCTAGTGGTGAAGGCATTCATACAGTAGATGCATTAAAATGCTTTTGCAGAATTTACTTTTCCAGTTAATGATTCCATTTTCTTCATAGGCTTATTGACCGAAACAAAAGTGATTTTCATGCAGGAGGCATGGTTACATACTTAATTTCTGAGGACTGCCAGCAGCCTCGTTCAGCATCATGTGCTGTGAACTTGCAAGCCGTTAGGGCCAGAGCAAGTCTGTGATTGAAGCAGGTCCATGCTCTGATGCAGTTTCTCTGGCTGTGGCAGTTTCTAGGACTTAACCAGTGTCACATGGAAAACAAGGCTCTAAGAAAGCCTGCATTAACTGTGCAGGTGTTAGATAAAAATACCACTAATTCTAACTCACCTGGGGTAGAAGTACATGTGTAAAAATTAGATATAATTACAAATGCTTACACCAGGGGTACCTGGGTGGCTCAGTTGTTAAGCGTCTCCCTTCTGCTCAGGTCATGATCCCAGGTCCTGGGATTCGGTCCTGTATCAGGCTCCTTGCTCGGCGGGGAGCCTGTTTCTCCCTCTCCCACTCCCCCTGCTTGTGTTCCCCCTCTCTCTGTCTCTCACTCTGTCAAATAATAAATAAAATCTTAAAACACACACACACACAAACACACAAGACAAATGCTTACATCATACTACTGGAAGATCATGCTGAATGATATCAGAAATTGAGATTATGAGGCACCTGAGTGGCTAAGTTGGTCAATGGCCAACTCTTGGTTTAGCTCAGGTCATGATCTCATGGGTTGTAGGAAGGAGACCTGTGTCAGGCTCCTCGCTCTGCGGGGAGTTGACTTGAAAGATCCTCTCCCTCTGCCCCTCCCCCCACTTGCTCTCTCTCTAAACATAAGTAAATAAATCTTTAAAATAATTTAAAAAAAAAGAAATTCAGAGTATTGTGCAATATGGGAGTAATCTAAGAAAAATTGAGTGGGGTAGATATTCTTACAAGTCAGTGTCTTCCCTTATATTCTTCATGTCTAAAGTTTTAGTGAAATATACTTATTTTAGAGCTCTTTTCCTATGGATCATTGATATAAGTTCTAGAAACACCTGCAGGGTGGAACCCAGAAATGCCCAGGAGATAGTGTGACAGCAGTGATACCTGCCTCGCAGATATAACTTGCTTATTAGATACCTTATAGTATATACTGAATAGTAAGCATTATATATTAAGTATTACATGTTATATAGATTGTAATTTTAGGTTTTAATAGCTTGCAGGTTCAGAGAATGGAGTAGGATGCTTGGCTGCACACTGTATGTGGAATGCTCAGGTAGGAAGTATAAATAAACACTTGTAAAATGCACACTCATTCTGGTCAGTACTCTAATGTATATGACAATTATTAAATGCAGTCAAAGGCAACCTTAAAAGGTTTTCTACTACATACATTCATGTATCAGAACAAAATTTGTTACTTCTAATCTTCAGAGTTGTGATAAGTGATACTGCCAAAGTACTGCTAGTCTCAAGAAATCATACATAGTAGGAGAGGGTCTAGGAAAATAATAGATGGAAAGGTCCACATATTAAGAACAAACAAATAAACAACAGCACCTTGATCTCCGGAAAGCAAAAGGTCATGAATTCTACAAACTATAGGCTGGTGAATTTGATATTGATTTTAAGCTAGATGTTGGCAGACTTTTTCTCTAAAGGGCCAGGTAAGAAATACTTGAGGCTTTGTGGGCCTTTGTGATGGTCTTCATCACAACTACTCTCCTCTGCTGTTGAAGCATGAAAGCAGCCAATGTGTACATGAATGAATATGGTTGTGTTCTGCTAAAACTTTACTTTCAAAAAAGGGTGGAAAGCCAGATGCAATGTTCTAGAAAGTTGTGAATATGAAGATTATGAGCTGCTCTCTACAAGAGATCTCTACAAGATTCATTCATTATGAATGAAGATTGTGAGCTCTCTACAAGAGATGGGTTGATCTCAGGAGTTTGCATGAATGCAGTGCAGTGGTCTTCAGCCCTGGCTATACATTATAGTCACTTGGGGGAAGCTTTGAAAAATCCTTTTGCTCAGCCTATATCCCAGAGCAATCAAATCAGAATCTCTCAGATGGGGTCCTAGGAGTCTATCTTTTATTTTTTATTTATTTTGGGGGGGGCAGGGGCAGAGGGAGAGGAAGAGAGAGAATCTTTTTTTTTTTTTAAGATTTTATTTATTTATTTCATAGATAGAAATCACAAGTAGGCAGAGAGAGAGGGGGAAGCAGGTTCCCTGCTGAGCAGAGAGCCCGATGCAGGGCTCCATCCTAGGACCCTGAGATCATGACCTGAGCGGAAGGCAGAGGCTTTAACCCACTGAGCCACCCAGGCACCCTGAAGAGAGAGAATCTTAAGCATGCTCCACACCCAGTGTGGAACCCAGTGTGGGGCTTGATCTCACAACACTGAGATCATGAACTGAGCTGAATCAAGAGTCGGACGCTTAACTGACTGAGCCCCCCCCGGCCCCCCGGCACCCCCCCACCCCCCCGCCACCCAAATTTTATTTTTTAAAAAAATTATTTATTTATTTATTTGAGAGAGAGACAGTGAGAGAGAGTCTGAGCGAGGAGGAGGTCAGAGGGAGAAGCAGACTCCCCATGGAGCTGGGAGCCCAATGCGGGACTTGATCCTGGGACTCCAGGATCATGACCTGAGCTGAAGGCAGTCGGTTAACCAACTGAGCCACCCAGGCGCCCCTGAGTCTAATTTTTTATAGAGAATTCCCAAGTGATTCCAAAGTGAAGTCAAGTTTGGGAAACACTGCATGAAGTCATGAAGTAGTGCTAAATTAACCGCATTGTAACTCTATTGGGGCAAAATAGCAGACACAGTTCATCTGGATGTACACTAGCCATTTGCCAAAGTCTTTCATAATTGTCTTGATGGACAAATTAGAACAATGTAGGTGGATGACAGAGTCTGTTTCTAATGAATGGAGTGGATATTACTTAGAATTATTTGAGAGTCCCGACCCTTCCCAGTGGTGACTGTACAATAGGCATCCAATACATCTTTGTTTGGGACTGGCATCCCACCCTGTAAGAAATGGTTATAGGGGCACTTGGGTGGGTCAGTGGGTTAAGCCTCTGCCTTTGGCTCAGGTCATGATCTTAGGGTCCTGGGATCGAGCCCCACATCGGGCTCTCTGCTCAGCAGGGAGCCTGCTTCCTCCTCTCTCTCTGCCTCCCTCTCTGCCTGCCTCTCTGCCTACTTGTGATCTCTGTCAAATAAATAAATAAAATCTTTAAAAAAAACCCAGAAGTGGTTATAAATGGGGGCACCTGGGTGGCTTAGTGGGTTAAGGCTCTGCCTTCGGCTCAGGTCATGATCCCAGGGTCCTGGGATGGAGCCCGGCATCGGGCTCTCTGCTCAGCAGGGAGTCTGCTCCCCCCGCCCCCACTGCCTCTCTGCCTACTTGTGATCTCTGTCAAATAAATAAAATCTTTTTTTTTTTTTTTTTTAGAAATGGTTATAAATGAACAGAGATGTACAAATTGGAAAAGAAAAAATTTGCAGTGGGAGTTGGGAAGGGGTAAACATGATAGTTGATAGTTGTCTTAAAATATTTGCTGGGCTGTTACAGTGAAGAAAAATAGCCTTCTTTTGGGTATTTCAGAGTAGAAATAAAATTATCACGGGAAGCCACCAGGAGGCATTTGTTCATTTAGCAATTATTTTTTGAGGGACCACTCTGTGCTAGGTTCTGTTTAGGCACTTGAGACATAACAGTGAGCAACACAGGCTAAGATCTATGCTCTGTGGAGCTTACAGCCTAGAGATTCATTTTAATGTGTCTGATTAGTAACAGAAAATAGAATAGGCAGCTTCAGGAGGCATTGCTCACAGGTTGGATAACCAGTTGTTTGAGGTCATTTTGAGCTATGAAACTCCAATAAAAACCTTCAGCTCTGAGGTTCTCTGAGTCCAGGAAAATATCTTGCTTCCTTCTCTTTGGAGTCACCCTTCCTTTTCCTGCTACTCTCTTAATCCCAGCACTCATCTCCAAGGTAACACTGTCAGAAGCTTACAGTTTGATTCTGTAATGCTGAGGGTTTCTGGGACTCTTTTTATGCATATGCCACCCTGCACATTCCATACAATGGGAAAATGACAACCTACTGTTTGGGGCTGTAAGAATTTGAATTATGTGGGGGCGCCTGGGTGGCTCAGTGGGTTAAAGCCTCTGCCTTCAGCTCCAGTCATGATCTCAGCGTCCTGGGATGGAGCCCCGCATTGGGCTCTCTGCTCAGCGGGGAGCCTGCTCCCCCCCACCCCGTCTGCTTCTTTACCTACTTGTGATCTCTCTCTCTCCGTCAAACAAATAAATAAAATCTTTAAAAAAAAAAAGAATTTGAATTATGTGTCTTTGCATCTTGAGGTCTCAAATATCAATGGCTGGTTGGTTGATATGTGGTGCTGAAATGAGGTGTCCTCTTGTGTTTGTGTGCATCTGCTTGCTCTTTTTAACTCTTTGTCACAACCATAAACTAGGAACGGATAGAAGTGACAGGGAAGCTATGGACAGAAAGCATCCTCTATTTTCTTTCACTGATTACAGTGATAAACATACATATACTCACCTGTGGATATCATTTGCTGTGCTCTGTTCTTCTTAGGAGATCAGGTTTGGGGATTTGAAATAGGGGTGGGCTGTACCCCATCAGACTACTCTGGCACGTCTACTCTCTCACTGTGTGCATGCTCTTGCCCACCAGCCTCACAGCAAATAATATAAAAATCAATGTTTAGACATAACCATTCAACAACATCTTTACTGTATTTGTTTTGTTTATAAACTCTGTGCCCAACATGCGCTTGAACACATGAACCCAAGATCAAGAGTCACGTGCTCTACCCACTGAGCCAGCCAGGTGCCCCCTGTTTTTACCATCAATTGAGAAGTAATTTAATGATGCCTTAAATAGGGTTGGAGGACACAGAACTTCTCTGCAGAATTACAGATCATATAGATTTTTCTCTAGAAGCAAGAGAGTGTTATAGGAAAGTTTAACCAGTTCTCCTTACTGCTGCATGAATCTCTTGATACCAGAACGATTCTGTGTGTGTAGCTCAACTGTGGAAACATGGCTGGTTCCTCGAGGAGACAACATATGTGGTGGGGGTGCCCTCCTCTTGGATGTGTCCCTGCCTCAGATTTCTGGGTGGTGCCCGGGTTCTCCAAAGCTGGGCATCCTTTTTGGCTCTTGCCAGCCCTCTCAGGAACTGGTGTGCTTACCGAGCTTATGAACTCCCTCTGCCTGACCTAGGTATGCCCACCCCCCTTTCTACTGAGATAACAAGAGGCAACTCCTTTAGTACAGTGCCTCCCAACACTGGCCACCCATGAGAATCTGAATACTGATATCCAGGCCCATCTCTGGAGATCCTGAATTAATTGGCCTTGAGGGAGCACCCAGGATTCTGATGCACAGCCAGGGATGAAAACATTGCTTTAATCAGTCGTAATTTTGGTTCCAGACTCTTGAACATTCTCAAAGTTAGAATAAACTTTAAGGAAAACCATGTAGTGGGGAAAGTGCGACTGGATTGGGAGTATTTAAATGGTAGTTACAGTGTTCCGGCAGTGGAAGTTTCAGAATGATCCCTTCCAAAGGAATCCTTTTAATAACATTTAATAACATTTACATCTTTCTGTGTAAGATGCAGTGAGTAACTCTTTTTGATTGTTAGGCTACACGAGGCTTTGAAAAACATTTCTATATTGCCTTACGTTTGGTACCCTGTGGCTCTGGATTTTCAGCAGCTGTATTAAATTGGCGTGTAGATGAGCAGGACAGGATCTAAGCTGTGAAATAGTATGAGGAAGGAATAGAATATGACAGGTGGCCACATTCACTCAAGCTCTGGGCAAATGCTTGTATAAGAGAGTTACCGAGCTGATATTTGCAGAATAAATTTTTCATGGCCATAAATGACTGATTTCCTTCAATTTAAAAAAATCCCGTTGGATTTTTATTTATTTATTTGAGAGAGACCCAGAGACAGAACATGAACAGGGGGGAGGAGATAGAGGGAGAGGGAGAAGCAGACTCCCTGTTGAGCAGGGAGCCCAACACGGGGCTTGAACCCACGACCCTGAGATCATGACTTGAGCTGAAGGCAGACACGTAACCGACTGAGCCACCCAGGCGCCCCTCCTCTCCTTTCTCCTGCTCTTTTGGCTTCTTTCCGAAGTCTTGTGTATTCCCAATCAGTAGTACTCCTCATGCGTGGAAAAGCAATTTTACTGAGGGTAAGGCATTCAGGGTGCCTCCAGCTCTCCAGGCCACTCACTCTCAGCCTGCTGTTATGGAAAGAACAAACAAAATTTTAAAATGAAAGTGCTTTTTGTTGTGCTACTTAAGTCTGAAACATGACTCCTGACTTCAAGCTTACAGTCTTAGAGTTGGGTGGGGATACACAAGACTGAGTAGGAGTTTGGTCCAGAGCCCAGATCTGTGGAGGTCCAGCTTGATGTTCTTTTCATCACACATTCTGCTGGCATTTGGCGAGGTGGAAGGTGGAGCTGACTGAGAGAGACTTTAAAATTTCTTCTGGAAGTGCAGATTAAATGGCCTCTAAGAACCTGTGAGAGTCCATATTCCATGAAAGACCATATTCCATGAAAACAATGAGGTTATTTATTCCCCTTTAACCATATTGCTTGAAATTTTAGAGCCTCTTGCTTGTCAGCAAATACTTTTTTTGAAAATCATGGAGACAATGGTTG
Source organism: Taxidea taxus jeffersonii (assembly GCA_003697995.1). Taxonomy (NCBI): domain Eukaryota; kingdom Metazoa; phylum Chordata; class Mammalia; order Carnivora; family Mustelidae; genus Taxidea; species Taxidea taxus. Next base: position 8,698 of record ML098015.1, read on the forward strand.
AGGCTTCTTTGCTTGAAGTTGATGATGCTCAAGGTAGAAATAAACATACTTTTCACCCTTTCCAGGATGGGAAAAGAAGAATTTCCTGAGAGGTGCAAAGGCTGCCCCAAAGACAACCTATAACTGGGTTGGATTATCAGAGAATGCGAGAAGGTAGAGACATCTGCTTGGAAGTTTATTTATTTATTTATTTTTTTAAAGTTTTTTTTTTTTTTTAATTTATTTATTAGAGAGCTCAGGCAGACAGAGTGGTAGGCAGAGGCAGAGGGAGAAGCAGGCTCCCTGCCGAGCAAGGAGCCCGATGTGGGACTCGATCCCAGGACGCTGGGATCATGACCTGAGCTGAAGGCAGCCGCTTAACCAAATGAGCCACCCAGGCGTCCCTGCTTGGAAGTTTAAAGAGGGGGAGAACCTTGACCCTGGGTGCTGTGGATCCTCGGGATGAGGAAGAACAACCAAGATCACAAGTTGCCCAACTGGAAGAAAGCAGAGCCCTAAGGAATGTAGCACTTTAGAAGGGGCAGGACATAGAGAATGCCATGCAGATGGTTGAATGGATCATGGTTAGCAGGCACAGCTGCAGGCTGCCATCACTGGTATTCAGCCGGTGATGGGGGACCGTTCTTCACCAGGGGCCTCGAGATACAGCAAGGTGAAATAGCTTGGCGCTGCTCCAGCAGTGGGAACCTCAGAAGGGGCAGCAAGAGATGGATGCTTCACTTTTGCCAATATCAGTTCAGGTAAGTGAGTACTTAAGCCAGAGCCAGAGTTCTTTTGTTCGAGACAAGGCCATGCCACCGTAGCTGTTTCCGCAGTGTCAACGCGTGTTTTATTAATAATCATTATAATAGTAATAATCGCTGTGTGTTTAATGCCTACTGCTATGGACTGTGTCACCCCAAAATCCGTATGTTGAAGCCCTAACTCCCAGTGTGACAGTATTTGGAGATGGGGGTCTCTCCCTCCCTCCATGTGCGTATGCACTGAAGAAAGGCCATATGAGGACACACTGAGGACTTGACTAGCTGCAACTCAAGCCAGAGAGTTCTTACCAGGAACGGAATCAGCTGGCCCCAACATCTTAGACGTCCCAGCTTCCAGAACTGTGAAAAAGTAAATTTCTGTTGTTTAAGCCGCCCAGTCTATGGTGTTTCATTATGGCAGCCCGAGCTGGCTAAGACAGCTACCATGTGCCAGGAACTTTCCACATTATTTCACCTAATTCTTAAAATAGCTCTGTAAAGTAGCTGTGTACCTGGTAAAGGAAACCGAAATAGAGGTTACCTACCTTGCCCAAGGTCTCACAGCTAGGCTGTGAGAAAATGTATATAAAGTGCTTAGTGCAGTGTCTAGTACAGAATATGCACTTATGAAGAACCTTATGACTCAGAAATTTATGTTTTCTCAGTGTACATTCGGGCCATCCTTTTATTCTAGCACGTCTGCTTTCTCTGTCCTTTACAATCCAGAGCTGCCACTTGACAGAGATTATGACTCTGTTGTGACTGGATGGAAATTACTGAAGTTCAGCCAAAGGGGGTTCTTATCCTGGATGGAGAACCCAGCCTCATGGTTCCTTGAAGTTTCTCCTCTGAAGCTGGAAGCTTCTGGAATAAGAACCAGTAGTGGTGGAACCCAACTGGGAACCAAATAGGGGACTTTTTCTTGAGAAACTCCTCTGCCAAGGCCTGGTCCTGGGCACACTTGATTGCTGTTGGAGGTGTCTAGGCAGTCACAGGTAGCAGCCAGCTTGGAAGATGGAGGGTGAGGTCCACACAGGAAGCTGGGTCCTTAATACAAGTGGTTGGCGATAGACGACTAGCTCTTCCTTGGATGGCCTTGCATGAGGATAAGGACCTATAGTAGAGGGACTTTTGTTCTAAATCTATTTTGTGCCACCCAGCAAATCCAGGGGGGTACGGAGGGAGCGATGCACCTTTCCCTCCAACGTTGGTATTCCAGGCACGGTGTGGAGGTACGGCCAATGTTGATGGCAGGGGTGCAGAGATCAGGAGGAAGAAAAGAGGAGACGGGAATGGGGGGGCAGGGAGAGGAAAGCGTTTAGAAGCCTCAGAATCTAGGAGGAAGAGTTTCAAAGTAAAGTAACGAACAGCTGGAGCCACGGACACTTCACTTCCTTCTTGCTCTCCCTGCCTCACTCTTGAATGAGGAGCTCCAGGGGATGAGTGAGGAGAATGTTCCTGGCCACTAACATAAAGGAGCATAAGAAAGTGAGTAAGTAAGGAATAAAGTCCAAGGTTAATAAAAAGCACCTTTACTATTGAATTCTTCTGAGAAATTTTCAGAAGTAAGTTTCCTGGGCACATTTTAGTTTATCTTTCATGTTAGGGAAATGTCAGCTCCTCTCTTCTAATTAGCACTGTTAAAACTCCGTGGTAAGATGAGTGACTCGTTCCAAGGCTTTTATTTCTTGTTGCTTTTGTACATGGAGCTGCCATAGCAGTCAGTGTCTGTGTAGCTTTCATTCCCTCGGTGCTTGGTGTTCTCTCTGACACTAAGAAACTCTCTTCCTCCATGAAACAACTGTCATTTTGTTAAAACCGAATGCCTGTCATTTATCCCTTGCAACTAATGTGCATTTTATCAAAGGGTTCAGATGGTTCACAGGGAAGTCCCACAATGCTGTTCTCCACTGGAAGCACTTTTTATTTCCTGAGGCTATTAACTAGCTTACAATGAAAACTTTTAAGCACGCCTCTTTTCTGAGAAAATTGCTCTCAGAATCAGTAGGACTGAGCATAGATTGTAATGGAAAGAGACGATAAGATCGTCTTGCATGTAACCACGTTCCCATTTAGAACTACCTTTGTCTGTCTAACCTGTGGAATTGTAGTGTGCCGCCCAAATTGTTCCTGAGGGTTAGGTTGCACACAGAGAATTTAGGGTTGTTGACTAAAGATCGATTCTTCCCAGAGGGAGTGTTCCATCCAGCTATGTAACAACCCCGGGTGGGGCAGTGGGTGCCTCCTTAGGATGAAGGAGGACTCACTCTGAATCTAAGGCAGTTTCTCAGCTATGACACTTGGGACATTTTGAACCAGATCATTCTGTGTGATGGAGCTGTCCAGTGCTTGTAGGATGTGCAGCATCCCTTGCCTCTACCCATTAGATGACAGCACCTTTCTCCCAGGTGGGACAACCAAAAATCTCTGCAGAAACTACTGAATGTCCCCCGGGGGAAAATAGTGCCCCCTGTTGAAAACTACTGACCTAAAGCACACACAGCTGTTCTTCTGGTACAGTCGTAGAATGGTTTTGAACAGTTTTCCTAAAATGGCTGTACAACTTTAAGGAGCCACTAGAGGGTGACCAGGGATGCTGATTGGAGCAACTTCATAGAGGTGTCCCTGAGGGGATCCCACAGAGGCTGTGGGAGAAAGGGCGATCCCTTGGGAAGCTTGAGGAAATCATTGATAGGAGCAAGTCCTGGGATTCTAAGGGCTTGGGAAGTAGCCGCCAGTAAGAACACACTCCTCACCCCAAGAGCTGAGAAGACCTTGTGTTGGGAGGTAACTGTCCAGTGATGGGCCCCATCACCCACAGTGAGGTGTTCCTGTGTGAGGAGGGGTCGGTCAGACTTCCATCTGCTTGATGTGCAGAGAGGAGAGAGATTGTTGGTCTTATCTTGATTTTTCATGAAGGAGAAACAGCATTCAGTTCACTAAACATTTATTTTGTGCCTACTACTTATTAGTAGGTTTTGTGTCGGGCTGTGGAAATACTGGTAGATAGTGTAAGTGGTCACCAATTATTTACCCCTCTGTATTTAGGCCTTAGGGGTAGTTCCTTCCCACACTGATTCCGGGCTTGGCTATGTGATTTGCTTTTGCTTTGGGTCAATAACAAAATGTCTCCCATCCAAGTACTAACCAGGCCCGACCCTGCTTAGCTTCCGAGATCAGACGAGATCGGGCGCGTTCGGGGTGGTATGGCCGTAGACGGTCAATAACAAATGTAATACAAGCAGAGATCTGAAGAGCTGTTGTTCCCTGGGGCCTATCCACTTTTCAGGCTCTTGGGACCCTGGCACTGCTGCCATGTGAAGAAGGTCAGACTAGCTTGCTGGATGATGAGACACCAGTGGCCGTGGGGCTCCTGTTGTCTCAACTGACAGCCAACAGGTGGAAGCAAGAGCTGCTTTGCAGGCCTGCAGCTAACTGACATCACTGGGCTAAGCACAGCAGAAGACCAGCAAGAGTAAGCCCAGCCCCAGCGCCAGTCACAGAACTGTGAGTGAAATTGATGGTTGTCGTTTTTAGGTCCTTTAAGTTTTAGACTTGTTTGTTATGCAGCAAAAGCTAATTGGTACAGAAGCAGATGGATAACACAGTTCTTGCTTTGGGGATGCCACAGTCTAGTAGACCACTAATTTTTCTCCAAGGGAGCCTGCTCATGTAATTGGACCTTTAGAGCCATGGTAGATGGTAATTCTAGTCACTAGGTAAAATACTAGTTAAAAGCAAGAACTCTGACACCAGAGTACTTGAGTTCTGTTAAAAAACAAAAATTCAGCCCAGTAAATCTGAGCATCTAACTGGCTTCCTTAAGTGATTCATGAGTCAGGCAGCATCCTGTCTAGCAACAGGGATGCTAGATGAAGGGGGACTCAGGGGAGTTGTACAGAAAGGAAGGGTTTTATAGGAAGGATAATGGGGTAAGGAAGTCATTAGCAAAGGAAAAGAAGGGATTGTTTCAGGCAAAGTCACCTTCCCTTAGGGAGGAGGAGAGGGGGTTTTACTAGGCAGATTGCTTCATCTTCCTTGGGCAAGGGGAGGGAATGGAGAGATCACATGTGACAGATTATTTCATTTGTGCTGATCAGAAAATTCCTGACTGACCATTAAGACCACATTTCCCTAGGAGGTTGGACCACATTTCCCCAGGAGGTTGGAACTGCAGTTAGGTCTGGTATTAAGTTCTGATTTGGTGACTTGGACTAAGTGATTTCATTATGGGCCTGTGGTTTTCTTTTTACAGTTCAGATCCCAGCTGCATTACTTACTAGTCGTGTGATGCTGGGTAGATGCTTAGTCTTTGGGTCTCTATTTCCTCATACATAAAAAGAAGTAAAGTAATAATACCTACTTCAGAGACTTGTTGAGATGATTAGTATATACAGAATTCTTTTAACAAAACCTTATACTTAAAAAATATTCTTGAGGGGCACCTGGGTGGCTCAGTGGTTTAAGCCTCTGCCTTCAGCTCAGGTCATGATCCCAGGGTCCTGGGTTCAAGCCCCACATCGGGCTCTCTGCTCAGCAGGGAGCCTGCTTCCTCCTCTCTCTCTGCCTGCCTCTCTGCCTACTTGTGATCTCTATCTGTCAAATAAATAATAAAATCTTAAAAAAAAAAAAAGAAATACTTAAAAAAAAATATTCTTGAAAGTTTTAGCTACATGGCTCAGTCAGGTAAGCACCGACTCTTGATCCCTGCTCACGTCTTGATATTAGGGTCGTGAGTTTGAGCCCTGTGATGGGCTCCACACGGGGCATGGAGCCTAGCTAAGAAAGAAAGAGAGAAAGAAAGAAAAAGAGAAAGAGAGGAAGAGAGGAAGAAAAAAGAAAAAAAGAGAAAAGAAAGAAAGCTTTAGCTATATATGGTTGGTCCGAAATAGAATCAGTATTAGTTTTTTCTTTTTCTTTTTAAACAACACTTTCCCCTAAATAGCGATGTGTGTGTGTGTGTGTGTGTGTGTGTGTGTGTACACACATATATGTATATTTTTCTTTTTTCTTTTTTTGCTGGAAAATTGAAAAAAAATACAGGTAAACTATAAAGAAGAGAACAAATGTCATCCCTCAGATTTTGTGCCAACTTTAGCAATAACACACTTGATTTTAAATCAAGCTATTATGATCAGCAGTTGGAGAAAGGTCATTTAAAATACTCAGAGAATAAATGTATCAAGCACTTAGCCAGGTGGTACCCCTTTATATAGACTTTTCTCAGTGTACTTTTCTCTAGTTGGATTGAAGGGTATCAGGTAGTTCCTTGTACTACAGCGACTGGGGGATAATTTACATATCCCAGTGGACTAACTGAAACAGTAGGGCAAAGTGCAAAAGAAAAACAGGGAGGAAGGCAACGATTAGCAACTCCAGACTCATGGAGCATTTGTAACTACAGAGCTCATTCTTATATGCTGCCTCTCTTGATGTACAGGGCTGCTTGACAAGTTGTTATTAAACTTGCTTTTACAGAAGCAGAAGCTGCCTCTTAGAATGATATAGCAGCTCCCTGAGGTCACACAAGCAGAGATTGGTGGAGTGGGCTCAGGCCCAGGGTCACGGACCTAAAATCCAATGCTTTCTTAACTTCTTCACAGTGTCTCACCCAGTCAGGAAACAGTGCCTGCTTAGTGGGCAAGACTTAGAGCCAGCATTTGTTTCAGGAGCTTTCCAGTGAAATTAGTATGACCTCATTAGGACAACACAACTAAGTGTGAGGACATAGTATGGTTTCTAAGCCATGGTGAAGCTTGCGCGGCTAAAGTAACTATAGTGTAGGCCAACCTATACAGCTGGTGAGACTGGGTGCCATTCGCGCACCATTTTCCAATCCTAACAACAATACATGAGAGTCCCAGTTGCTTCATATTCTTATCTACACTTGTTACTGTCCGTCTTTCTAATTATAACCGTTCTAGTGGGTGTGAAGGGGTGTCAAGTTGGTGTCTCAGTTTGGTTTTGGTTTGTGTTTTCCTAATGACTAAAGCTGTTGGGCATCTTTCATCTTATTGGCAACTTGTATATCTCCTTTTGTGAAATGTCATTCAAATCATTTGCCCACTTAAAAGTTTGGTTATTTGTCTTCTTTTAGATTATTTGTTGTATGAAAACTCGAGGGGTGGGCATATACGTGACCTTGTAGAGCAGCACTGTCTAATATAGTGGCCCCTAACCACATGGGGCTATAGAGCATGTGAAATGTGGCTTGTCCAATTTGAGATGGGCTACGAAGATAAAATATAGAGTAGGCTTCAAACATTAGTATGAAAAACTGAATGTAAAGTATCTCCAGCTTTATTGAGATGGAATTGATATGTAACATTGTGTAAGTTTAAGAAGTACAATGTGATGGCTTGATACAGTATATATTGTGAAATGATTACCACAATGAGGTCAGTTAACACATCATCACCTCACATAACTACTACTGCTTTTTGTAGTGAAATATTTAAGATCTACTTGAATTAGTAAATACATATTGGGATGATAATTATTTTGGATAGATTGACTAAAATGAAATACAGTATTTTATCATTTGAAGTTTTTTGAAAAATTTATGGGTACTATAAAATTTAAAATTACATACGTGGTTCATAGTATATTTCCATTGTATAGCTCTGTTTTAGAACTTTGACTATCAGAAATTTGGATCCTCATCTGTAGAAAAATGGGAAGGTATCAGTGGGTTTTAAGTGTGGGTTAATTATGACCACTTTTTAAAAAAAAAAAGATTGGGGCGCCTGGGTGGCTCAGTCAGTTAGCATCTGCCATCGGCTTGGGTCCTGATCCCAGGGGCCTGGGATCGAGAGCCGCATTGGGTTCCTTGCTTGTCAGGAAGCCTGCTTCTCCCTCTGCCTGCTCTGCCTGCTGCTTCCTCTGCTTGTGCTCTCTCTCTGACAAATAAACAAAACCTTTAAAAATTTTTTTTAAAGATTTTTTTTTCAAATTTTTATTTAAATGCTGCTTCGTTAACATACAGTGCACTATTGGTTTCAGGAGTAGAATTCAGTGATTTATCACTTACATATAACCCAGTGCTCAACACGACAAGTGCTGTCCTTAATACCCATCACCCACCTAACCCATCCCTTCTTATGTCCCTCCGTCAAACCTCAGTTTGTTCTCTATGGTTACGAGTCTTTTATGGGGGGGCGCCTGGGTGGCTCAGATAGTTAAGCATCTGTCTTCGGCTCAGGTCATGATCTCCGGGTCCTGGGATTGAGCCCTGTGTTGGGCTCCCAGCTCAGTGAGGAGTCAGCTTCTCCCCCTCCCTCTGCCTCTCTCTCCTGCTCATGCTCCCTCTCTCTCTCTCTCTCTCTCTCTCTCAAATGAATTTTAAAAGAGAGAGAGAGAGAGAGTCTCTTATGGTTTGTTTCCCTCTCTCTTTTTTCCCTGTCTTATATGTTCATCTGTTTTGTTTTTGAAATTCCACGTATGAGTGAAATCATAGGTATTTGTCTTTTCCTGATGGACTTATTAAGCATAATATGCTCTAGCTCCATCCATGTCATTGTGAATGACAACCTTTCATTCTTTTGGATGGTTGAGTAATATTCCATTGTATAGATATACCACATCGCCTTTTTGCATTCATCAGTCAGTGGACATTTGGGCTCTTCCCACAGCTGGCTATTGTTGGTAATGCTATTATAAGCATCAGGGTACATATACTCCTTAAAATCCATATTTTTGTATCCTTTGGGTAAATATCTTCTAGTACAGTTACTGGATTATAGGTTAGTTCTATTTTCAACTTTTTGAGGGAACTCCATACTATTTTCCAGAGTGACGCTACCAGTTTGCATTCCCACCAACAATGCATTCCCCTTTCTCTGCTTCCTTGCCAACATCTGTTATTTTCTGTGTGGTTTATTTTAGCCATTCTGACAGGTGTGGGGTGGTATCTCATTTTGGTTTTGATTTGTATTTCCCTGATGATGAGTGATGTTGAGCTTCTTTTCATCCGTCTGTTAGCCGTATGGATGTCTTCTTTGGAAAAGTGTCTATTCATGTCTTCTGCCCAGAAAGAGATTACTTTGTAGTGTGGAGAATAGATTAGAGGGGACAGGGGTGGCTGTCAAGAAATGGAGTAGGTAGCTTTGCAGTAGTCCAGGTGAGAGATGATAGCCTCTTGATGGTGATTGGGAAAAACAGCTTTCTGTTCAGTATCTCTTATATAATGACAGTTCTGAAGAAAAGGTGGAAAAGTTATGTAGCAGGATATCTGTCAAGGTGAATATCCAATGGAATGTCCTTCACAAGGGAGCTGTTTAAGATTCTAGGTTTTTCAGTGTCTAAAGTGAAGACCACAGGTTACCTGGAACACATACACTTGTTCACAAAAGAGCGGGTTTTTATTTTATTTCTTTTTAAGATTTATTTATTTATTTTTGATAGAGAGCACAAGCAGGAGGGAGAAAGAATCTCAAGGGGATTCCACGCTGAGCACGGAGCCCGATAAAGGGCTCATCTCATGACCCTCAGATCATTAACTGAGCTGAAACTGAGTCGGGCATGCTCAACCGGTTGAGCCACCCAGGTGCCCAGGGAGGAACCACTTTTTTTATTGTTTGTTTTTTTTTTTTAATTTATTTATTTGACAGATAGAGGCACAAGTAGGCAGAGAGGCAGGGGGGGGGGGGGGGGAAGCAGGCTCCCCGCTGAGCAGAGAGCCCGATGTGGGACTCGGTCCCAGGACCCTGAGATCATGACCGGAGCCGAAGGCAGCGGCTTAACCCACTGAGCCACCCAGGTGCCCCCACTTTTTTTATTGTTAAAGATTTTATGTATTTATTTATTTGAGAGAGAGCGAGAGAGCGAGAACGAGCACAAGTAAGGGAAGTGGCAGGCAGAGGGAGAGGGAGAAGCAGGCTTCCTGACAAGCAGACAGCCCGATGCAGGTCTCCATCCCAGGATGCTGGGATCATGACCTCAGCTAAAAGCAGACAGTTAACTCACTGAGCCACCAGGTGCCCCAAGAGCCACTCTTTAAATGGTAGCTCTGTACCATGCAAAATGTGGACTAGACCAGGATAAAGATTTGGCTCTGACCCTGAGCAAGGGGAACTGTTGGAGGGTTTTGAGCACAAGAGTGACATAATCATTAAGTCATTGTATTTTTTTTAAAGGATTTTATTTATTCATTTGAGAGAGAGAGCACACATGGGAATAGGGAAAGGGGCAGAGGGGGAGGGAGAAGGACAGAGAATCTGAAGCAAACTCCATGCTGAGCATAGAGCCTGATGCAGGGCTTGATCTCACAACTGCAAGTTCATGACCTGAGCTGAAACCAAGAGTTGGACACCCAACCGACTGAGCACCCAGGTGCCTCAAGTCAGTGCATTTTAATTAGATGATGCTGGCCACTGTGCTGAGAATAGACTGAAGGGGGGTAGGCAAGGGTGGGAGAAGAAAGATCTATTTATGGAAATAATTCTTTATTGGTAGGCGTTTTCATTGTTTCTATTTTCTCTAACTTTTAGCAACCAGGAAATCAATGTGGGATATTTTGTTACATTTTCCCTTTATTTTCTTAAGATAAATTCCAAGAAGTGGAAGTCCTGGTCAGTGAGGACATCTGTTATTATGGCTTTTGCCAAATTGCCTTCCAGAAAGTTGGACTCAGTTTATATGGCTGCCAACTGTGAGTAAGAGCACCTGCTTCCCTCTACTTGTACCAGCCCTTGGCAGTATGATTCTTTCTTTAACTTGGTCAGTCAGGAGTTCCAAGTGTGCCTTTAAAATATTTCTTATAGAAATTAGACCATTTTTACCCCCATGAAACATCTCTCCCCACTGTACCCTAGTTCAGCTATTCTATTAAACTTTGAGTCTGTTAGATATTCAATCCTTTCTGGTTGGTGCTACCAATATATTGTTTTTCCTATTACTGAATGCAGGAAGACCTTGTCAAATTGGCATGTTATTTGATTTCCACTTTAGTGTTTTTGAAAGGAATTAGATGAGAAACCCAAAATAAATATAGAAGATCAAGTCTGAATATTTTTTGGAACTTAATGTTGGATATTTAACTTCTGGTGAATTTTTAATCAAGAATCTAATAACTGCTAAAACTCTAAAGAAAACTTCCTACACGCTGGCTTAATTATGAAGGCAGAGTGAATTTTACATTTTTTTGTTAGTTTTTTTTCAGTTCTTTAAGATTGACCGCTAATCTGTGAGCTTTTCAGAAGGAGGCCTCCTTTCCAAAGATTTTTTTTAAAGCTAGAAGCCTTAATCAACAATTTAGAATGCTTGGGAGAAAAAGCATAAAGAATAAACTACAGCATGTTTATAAATATGCTTGATTATATTTAAGTATAAATTCTTTTTGTAAGGATTTATTCATTTATTTTTATTTATTTATTTTTAATTTTTTTTTTTAAGATTTTATTTATTTATTTGACAGAGAGAGGGATCACAAGTAGGCAGAGAGGCAGGCAGAGAGAGAGAGGGGGAAGCAGGCTCCCCACTGAGCAGAGAGCCCAATGCGGGGCTCGATCCCAGGACCCTGAGACCATGATCTGAGCAGAAGGCAGAGGCCTAACCCACTGAGCCACCCAGGTGCCCCTATTCATTTATTTTTAGAGTGAGAGAGGGGAGGGGAGGGACAGGGGCAGAGGCAGAGAGGGAAAGAGAATCTCAAGCAGACCCTCCCCCACCCTAGCATGGAGCTTGATGTAGGGCTCTATCCCAGGAAGCCTAGGTCATGACGTGAGCAGAACCAGGAGTTGGACACTTAATGGACTGAGCCACTTAGACAACCCTATTTAAGTCTAAGTTCTATTTCTCTTTCATCCCTGAAGTATCACTTGGTGAAATTAATTTTAAGAGAACATTGACCAGGCCTCTCAAAAGTTAAATTAAATAGAGGAGTGCTGCTGCAATTCAATTATGTTTTCATCTTTCGGATTAGTCATAGGTTGAAGCCCTAGTTTCATATGCTGAAGAGATCACCTAACTGACTTGTTCACAGTTCTCATTTTTTTCCTTATGAATAATTTCCCTCAAAAGGTAACCTTTGTCTTCTATGGGCATAATAGAAGTGTTTATATAGAAATAGCAAAGGAAAATTATTATATTTTGTGATATCTTGAGTTGTAAAACAGAATGAAGCTTCTGCACTCCATAGCTGATCTTCTCTATTTCCCAACATGGAGGTTTAGAAGCAGATTGACCTGCTACTGTAGTTGTGTAGGAGGGCGAAAAACAGGGCTCCTGTTAGACAGGAGGAGGGGGTGCCCACAGGCTTGGAGAGGGTTAGAGCTTGTCGAGAACCAAAAAAAGAAAAGGAAAGAAAAAAGTCACAAACCTGCCCCTGATGTCTCACATTTCTGAGGTTTAGACCATTCCTTGTGTTTAATTGGTCCTCACTGATTCTTTCAGAAATTTCTTTTTCCTTTCTAAAACCCTCCAGCTTTGCATCTTAAGCCATCAGACTTTACCACCTTCTACTCTTTCTTGTTGTAGTCATCTCCAGATGCCTGGGTCACTCTTCTTCCTTGGAAAGAGAAATATCTTCAGGCTTCCTGTCATTCCCAGCACTACTTCTGCATAATTCTTGGCAATTTAAATACAAGTTGATTCTCATTACCTGTGACATTTATGTTCTATAAAGTAGCAGTGAACACTGAATTTGTGAATGTTTGACCACTGCCCCTTGGGCCCCTTGGAGAGATACAGGTGTAGGTTGTTGCCAGCCTCTGGTTACAACATTTTCATCAACCGATCAATATGTAACCTTGTTTTGTGTGTGTTTCTGTTCAAAGACACATGATTCAATATGTATTGTTGATTCATCATATTGAACTCACAGCCAGCTGCCCTGTGTCAGGTCTGAAAGAAGCTTATCTAACATATTTATTTTCTTCATAAAGTACATCACAACCTTCTTGCACTTAAACATAGTAGACAGAACTTTAGCATGAGTCTTGAGCCATTTTAAAGAGTGAAGTTACCAACAAAAAGCACAAAAATACAGAAAACACAGCACCTAATAGACCGTGAAAAGGACAGTTGTTTACAACATGAAACAAGGAGACAGTGTCGCCTTGTTTGACCTCAGCTATGGGAGTGTGCGTTGGGCAACTAGAGTTTTTTGCCCCTCTGCATGTCCACAAAAGACTAATGCTCCATCAACATCAATTTTGAGGTCACACGGAAATTTTAGTAAGTAGGTGAGTTCACAAATACAGAATCTGCAAATAACAAGAGTGGACTGTGTCTATGTTAATGATCCACCTAATAGTATGATCTCTTCAGTGCTTGACCTCCTCTCTGCTAACAGTCTTGTCTACCATATGCTTTCAGGCATGCATCCACAAGGTCATGCCAAATGTTTGAAAGGCCAATATCTGTATTCCTTTTCCCTCCCTTCCTCTGAACATTTCTTCTTCATGTAGGGTTCTGAAAGTGTCAGAACTAGGATAAATTTTTCTTTAATGTCGCATCTGCTTTGTTATGGACTAAATGTTTCTGTCCCCACAAATTCATATGTTCAAGCCCTACCCCTATTATGTCTGTATTTGGAGATAGGACATTTAAGGAAATAGTTAAAGTTAAGTGAGATCATATGGTGGGGCTTGGATCCAATAGAATTCATGTCAGTACAAGAAAAGACACCAGAGAGCTCTCCCCTACTGCAGTCAGGAAGAGAGCTCCCACCAGAAACCGAACACTGCTGGAAACTTGATCTTGGACTTTCTAGCTTCTAGAATTGTGAGAAAACAAATGTCTGTTGTTTAAGCCACTCAGTCTATGGTATTTTTTTAATGGCAGCCTAAGCTAGCCTAAGCTAAGACATGCTTTTCAGGTATTTTTCTCTCTAAAAGACCTGTCTCACTGTCCCACCTAGGTCTGTTGTCTGAAAGAGGTATTCTCTGCTTCAGCCTTTTCCTGCCTATGGGCAAAACCTGTCTTTTATGTATTGCTCAGTACTTTACTTTTCTAAAGTTGGCTTACTAATAGACTAATTACCATTGACTAGGATTACTTTTATTATGTTTACTAACATTTTAGTTATAAAAATAATATGTGTTTGCTTTGGAAAATACAGAAAAATAAAAAGAAAAGAAAAATCACTTTAATTCGAAAATGTTGACATTTTAATATATTTCATTTCCATCCTTTTTTTTTCCTGTGAGAACTTGCCCAGGTTCTTGGTTGCACATCACATCAAGTAACTCATTATGTTGAACAGAAAAGAAGCTTATTGGTAAGATATTAGAGAGCTCAAAGAAAATATGGGAAACTTGGAGAACCTTATTTAGACTGTGGTATGAAACTGAACCACCAGAACTTCTTTCAAGGACTCTCCAGTAGAACAGTTTGATTCTGGTCCTTCCTTTTTTTTTTTAAAGATTTTTATTCATGGGATGCCTGGGTGGCTCAGTTGGTTAAGCGGCTGCCTTCGGCTCAGGTCATGATCCCAGCGTCCTGGGATCGAGTCCCACATTGGGCTCCTTGCTCGGCAGGGAGCCTGCTTCTCCCTCTGCCTCTGCCTGCCTCTCTGTCTGCCTCTCTGTCTGCCTGTGCTCTCTCTCTCTCTAACTAATAAATAAATAAAGTCTTAAAAAAAAAAGATTTAAAAAATTAAAAAAAAAAGATTTTTATTCATTTATTTGACAGTGAGAGGGGGAACACAAGCAGAGGGAGTGGGAGAGAGAGAAGCAGATTATGACCCAAGCTGAAGGCAGACGCTTAACAACTGAGCCACCCAGGCCCTGATTTGGGCCCTTCTATTGTTCCTACTGGACATAAATGCTGTGAGTAGTACTGCTGCCCTGGACACTGGGTGCCCTCTCAGCATGACCTTGCTTCCAACTAACTGATCTTGCTTCTCTGAGAGATTGACTCAAGATTGGAAGACCTATGTGAGAGTGTTGATTGGCCAAACTTAGCGTGCCCTTAGCCCGGCCGCCAGGACTCAGGGAAAGCCGGGATCTGGTCTTTTCTCTTTGATAGCAGGCAAGAGGAACTACTTCCTACAAGATTCACACAATGGGCGCCTGGGTGGCTCACTCTTTAGGCTGCTGCCTTTGGCTTGGGGTCATGATCCCAGGGTCCTGGGCTCTCTGCTCAGCAGGAGGCCTGCTTCTTTCTCCCTCTCCTACTCCCCCTCACTGTGTCTCTCTCTGTAGAATAAATAAAATCTCAAAAAAAAAATTCACACAATGACAGATTCTCCAAATTTAAGGACACCATTCAGATAGGAAGCCCATCCTTTAAAAAAAAAAAAAAGGACTGTAATTTATCCTTTGGCTGTACAGTATTCATGTATACTTTTCTTTTCAGATTTTTATTTCACGGCAGTGAAGGAAATGTGTGACGTTTACTGTCCTTACCTATACTTCTGGCCACAAGTCAATACCTAGTATTTATACCTTCTGCCTTCTCATACATATTTCAGGTCTCCTTTGCCAGCAACCTCTATCTCACATGCGCAGTGTTTTTCATTTAGTCGAGTTACTCAGACCTTCATTCCTAAGGAAATGAAACCCTTGGTGGTCGTATGTGGATTTGCTTGTCTTTTTTTTTTTTTTTAAGATTTTATTTATTCATTTGACAGGCAGAGATCACAAGTAGGTAGAGAGGCAGGCAGAGAGAGGGGGAAGCAGGCTCCCTGCTAAGCAGAGAGCCCGATGCGGGGCTCGATCCCAGGACCCTGGGACCATGACCTGAGCCTGTAGAACCGAAGTGACTCCATCTTAGGAAGAAGGTTCCATTTTGTATGTTTGTGCATCCTCCTGCCCCTGCCCCACGGGCTAGCCTTACCAGATAAGAGGCCCCTGGCCTGTCCCGGTAATCAGTCGCAGCAACCGCAACCGTTGGACAAACAACTTTCAGGGTAAACAACTTTCCCGCCCCAGTACAAACAACTTTCAAAAAATATCCC
>ML098015.1:24439-54356 GCA_003697995.1 Taxidea taxus jeffersonii
AACAGCTTTCAAAAAATATCCCCTAGACAAAGTAGCCAATCCCCGCTGAACAGCACAGCTTAAGCAACCCCAGCACCAATCCTGTTAAAGGTCACCTATGCGTGTGATTTTGCGTGTGATACTTTGTGGTTTTTGCCTTTATAAGCTGCACTCATAAGGGGTACGGCACCCTACCTCCTTTGGCCTTTCTTCTTTCCTCAGGGGAAAGCAGAAGCTGACATGGTAACTTGAAAGTCCTGGCTTCTCTCTATATGAAAATCATTGTTGCGGAAAATGGACTCCTTTAGGTACTAAAGCACTTTATAAATATTAACTCTTAATTCTCACAAAAATACCATGAGATTTTACATTTTATGGAGAGGAAAATGGAGGCACAGAGAACTTAAATAACCTGCCCAAATTCACACAGCTAGAAAGCAGTAGAGATAGGATTTGAACCCAATTTGTGTAGTTTTCAGAGTTGTTCTGTGGAATGGTGAGAAAGTCAACTTTCTTGCATACCCCGTTGTGGGACAGCACTAGAAAAGCCCAGACACAGCTCTGTAAGGTGTTTTATATGTGCTAGCTAAAAGCAAGATGCTTCTGGCGTGTATCCGAAAAGACAAAAATATTTGATAGATCTAAAACTCCATAAGGATAAGGATAGGCATTTTCGTTTGTTTTGTTCACTGTCATATCCCTAGCACCTACAAAATTACCTGGAACACTAGACGTTCAATGCATATTTGTTTAACAAATGAATAAATATCAGACATCAGGGACTAGGCTAACTTTCCCCAGTAAGAAGGCCACATCTGGAAAAGCAGCTGCAATTGGAATCACTGTCCGGTGAAGCTTAGGTCAACTGAGCATCATCTTCTAAGAAGCCCCCGCCCTCTGCACTGGACAAACCAGAAAGTTAAGTGGGGATGTACTAGGAATCACCATACCTGCATTTCTTGGGGATTTCACGGTCATGCTAATTGCTATAATTCCCTAAGATATGGTATTGTTCTTTATTTTTCATTTTAATTTAAGTGGATGGGTAACCTGGGGGGCTTCCATTAGGCTCATCTTAGTTGCAGATCAGAAACAATATGGGGATTCTAAGAAGCGACAGACAGATCCTTAGAAAACAGGTATACCATCATGGGCTGAGTCCGGAGTGTCGTTAGGTCCACTTTAAAGCAGACTTCGACTTGGACTCAAACTATTTATCACCAGAATCTTCCAAGCCTTCACTCTAATTAGTGAGTGGCAGTGGTGGTAACTGAAATCCAGTGTTTAGTAATCTCTGAAAAGAGATTTTCCCTTGCCCAATGCACAGGTTCTTTGGTAAATATTCACAGGTCCGTTTGGGAAAGGATACGAAGGAAGATTGCCAGTATGTTTCCGGGAAGTGATTTTAGGACTCTCTTAAAGCCTCTCTGGCTTCCCTTCGGTATCTGGCTTCAGGGCCTGTGAACTGATATAGGCTGCCTCTGTAGCGCAACTCTAGCAAGGACAAAGAATTACAGAATCTTCAGATAAGACATGAATGGCCTTATCAGATGTGGGAGAGAGGGTGGCCTGAACTGAAGATTGAATATGGGATTTGGGTGTTTGAGTTCTTGCAATCCTTACACAACTGCAATTCTCAAGGCCTACTCTTTCTTTATTGATGCCTTAACGTATCATATAAGGCATTTAATGAGGCTGGGTTGCAATTGACATTATGCATTAACTCCCCTATTAAAGTGGGGGTTTGATTTTAGGTAGTTTCATACTGCTGCTACAACAAATAAGACATTCTTTTTTAGCACAGACATAAAAAGTCCTTAGTTTTGCGTTCAGTCAAGAATTAGGGACTTCAGTGTGTCATTTTCTTTCTTTCACTTTTCTAATATTAGCTGTGTCACTCATCAGTCTTGATTTTTCATGCTGTTATGTATGGCATTAACAATGTGGTCCCCCAACGCTTACTTTCAAGCAGATACTGGAAAAGTTGTAATTCGATTAGTTGCTTAACATTCTGGGCCACGGGTTACTAGATTTCTGTTCATGAATGTTCACTGCCTTTACCTCAACTAGGTTATATAATCAAGTCTAGATTCCCCTCAATTCTAGATCTGTTGTCTGAAGTCCCCTCATTGTAACAATTGCTGATCCAGTGTTTCATGACATAAAGTGATTTTATTTATCCTAAGTAAGAAGGGAATTGATTGGAAAGATATCAGATATTTCATGGAGTTGATGGGAAAGCTATTGAACCAGACTTAGAAAATGGACCAGAACTAAGGAAATCTGGGCAGTGGGAACCACAGAAAATGTCACGGGCTAGGCACTTTGGGTTCTACTACTCCTCTCCCTGGACATTGAATGCTACTGTGACTGATGATATTGGAAGGGATCCCAGACTTCCTTCTTGTCATCTTGTTTGGCTGAGCATAGGTCATGTGTCATGTCCTTCCTGGTTGCCTGTGTCCGGGGAAACCATGTCCTTGGTTTTTGGTGTCTTGGCTTGTGTCTATGGGGAGGAGACCCTATGTGTATGCAGGATTTGAACAATGACAGATTTCTCACATTTAGCATGTGAACATATAGAATGACATTGGGGTCACAACTTTGAGTAAAGGGCTAATGTCAGCACTGGGCTGATTCAGGCCTGCCTATAAGAATGACCTCAGAGTCCTGTTTCTTTGGAAACCACGGTGATCAATAAACGTGGAATGTTGTGCCTGTTAAGTTTGTTATGAAGCTTAATCTGTGGGACTGCTTCTGGACTGGGGCTGCTGGGGACTAGCCTGCAGGTTTTGGGCCTGTATCACTAGAACCATATAAAAGATTGTTGGGAAGCTAAAGCTGTGGTTTCTTTGTGTCAAGGTGATCTTGGATATCGTTCTGTGGCAGCCTTGCATTTCTTGTATGAGTGTAGGTGAAAAAGAAGCTGTGTACTTGGGTAGCTGTTAAGTGTTTTTGTTTCCTATGGGTGCTATACCAAATTTCCACAAACTTAGTGACTTAACGTAAATTTATTACTTTGTAGTTTCATAGACTAGGAGTCTGACATGGATTGTAATGAGTTAGATCAAGGTATCAGCAGATCTGTGTTTCCTGGCCCTCTCTAGATTCTAGAGGCCTCCATCTTTAAAGTCAGTAATAGGGATAGAGTCCTTCTCACGTGGCATCACTCTGTTCTCCTGCTTCCCTCTTCTACTTTTTTTTTTTTTAAGATTTTATTTATTTATTTGACAGACAGAGAGCGCACGAAGGGGGGGGGGGGGGGGGGGGGGGGGGGGGGAAGCAGGCTCCCTGCTGAGCAGAGAGCCCGACGCGGGGCTCGATCCCAGGACCCCAGGATCATGACCCGAGACGAAGGCAGAGGCTTTAACCCACTGAGCCACCCAGGCGCCCCTTCCCTCTTCTACTTTTAAGGACTTCTGTGATTGATTACCCACCTGGACAATCCAGAATAATCTCTCAGTTTTAAAGGTCAGCTGATTATCACCTTAATTTCACCTGCAGCTTCAAACCCCTTCCTCCATTTAATATAACATATTCTTAGGTTCTGGGGACTAGGATGTGGACATCTTTGGGATCTATGATCCTGCTTACCACAGGTGTCCTGATGAAGGTGTTGTCTCTTGTCCTCTGTCCTTCTACAAAGCTATGTACATGGAGACTAAAGCCTGTAATGTGTCTTAAATCTAATTGCCAGTCTGAATCTGTAACCACTGCTGTGTTGATGCCCTTTAGAACCACAGTTTTGAGAGGGCAGACCTTTATTGGGAGCATTTTCACATGTTCAAGCACAATTTATTAAATCTTTATAGGAGTCTGCTGTTATTATGACGATGGACTAATTTCTTAATTGTATAGCTCCCAGGACATCTTTCCTCTCCAAAACCTCTGAGAGTAATTCTCAGATAGGATTCTGGGCAATAGGTTTCTGGGTCTCTGTTAACTACTCAAATCTCCAAAGCTTTAGGACTTTTTTTTGGCCAACAGAAAGAACTGAAAGCTACTGTTTTCTTTTAGAGGAAAAGTGCTGCAAAAAAACCTGTCTGATATAAATTTTAAATGAAGCCAATATGCTAGGCTGGGCCATTGTAAAATTATTTTCATCATTGCATTCATTGTGTCAACCAGATCTTTGGCTCCAAATATGCTGCTCGTGTAAAATTTTCATTTCAGCTGTCAGGGTAATCAAAATGGTTTCAAAAGCTTTCCTTGAATATGGAATTGAAATAAAATAATAAAATACACTATCAAATGCCAGATACTACAGAAGGAAGATACCAGATATAGGCAGGTTTTGCTTTTTTAAAAAAGTTGATTTTATTAACTTCTTTACTTTGATATAATTTTAAAGTAACTATTCCTGACATACACAATTTCAGCATAATTCAAGTGGCTTTTCAGTCCAAAATCAGATTAGGGACTACATAACTAAACACAAAATGCAGAATAATATTTCACTTATTCAAGTCATCTTTTGATGCCACAGTTTATGTTGTGTAATGGTATTTTTATAATGAATAATGTATAATTTTGTATAATGGTAATTTATAATGCATGGGCAGAGAAACACAATGATGGTTACAAGTTTTATCTTTTAAAATTTTGATACTACAGATCTGTGTTTCTAAAAAACCACAAGCTACAGATGTCTGTAAGCTACATGCTCTTACTATTATATTGCAGAATAAAAATGTTGTTGACGTTGTGGATGACATAAATGTGGAAATGAGAAGTAAATTTTGGAGAGAACTCACTGAATAGTCAAAAGACTATGCAAAATATTATTTAAAAGAAGCTTCTGTTTCAAAACATCACCTAGCTTAGTCACAGTTAAAAACCAAGATAACCCAGGAACATCAGGCCAGATCTTTCTGGAGACATTATGGGGATAACAGTACCAGATTTGCTTTCGCGTGAGTCTGCTGCTACAGAGCAGCAGGGGTGGATGTTTTCGTCCTCTGCACTCCTCTTCTTCAATGAAAGGCTCTTGACAACCTTCCCCTCTATCCCCAGGCTTTCACCTCTGACTGCTGCTATATTTGCTCCTCAATATTTCTTCCTGCTCTTGGTATTCATTTATTCATCCATCCTTCCATCCAATAACTTTTTGTTGCGTGCCGCTTTATAGGAATTCCATTGTAGAAGAATTGGTGAAGATGGGTATGATCTTGATCTGCATTACCTGATCACTCAGACATGGGGGAAACTTCAAGAAAAAGTGAATCAATCGACTCACGAGTTTCGAGGGTCTGGATGTTGTCATCCATTCTTGCTCACTACTTCTATGAATTGGTCACTATATTAGGCTGTAGCAAGATATCAAGATAAAGCAGACGTCAGTTAGAAAATTGCAAATGGGGTCAATCAGTTGGAGTGAGAATGGAGGATGTAGGAAAGAAGAGAGTAGGTTAGGGAGAAAGGGGCTAGACAAAGTTGCAAGGTGATTAAAATTTTCCATCACCATTTCATATGCCTAATATCTGTTAGTAGCTGCCCCCTCAGATTTCTGGGACATTCTGTTGCTCTGTAACCAGTGAAGACCCCATTCCCTCTCAGCCCCACTCCCATTCTTTACTGGGGGATGATGGCTGTCTCTTTCTCCAGTCCCTGGATTCAGCTTTCTTGATATGTCTCATCTGTAACATGTCTTACTCTGTTATGGCAGAGTCCTGTCCCAAGGGCCGGTCTTTCCTCTTGATTAGCTAGTTAACGAAGATAAATAAAGGGGACATTCTCCCTTGAGGCAATGCAGCAATACTAGTGGCTCTAATGGAACCTAGCAGATAGATAGGACTTTTACTACCAAACGCATATACCATGTAAGTGGTTACCTATTAGTAGTGTTGACGTGAGCTTTGCCAAAATACTGCTCCCCGTTCAGTAGCAGCAAGTATATGGTTCTTGCCTAAGTTCCTCTCTAGTAAATGGCAGGAGGAGTACATGAATTTTCAGTTATGCGTATCTTTCTCTGGGTTAGCAGGCAGTGAATTCATATATGTTAATAATAGAACAGATTGCAAAAAAATGGCCTCAATACTTTTCAGCTTCTCCCATCAACATATGGAGTCTGTTTTTCTACCCTTGAAGTCAAGGCTGGCCTTGGGATTTGCTTTGACCCATGGACAGTGGTAGAAGTGACATCAAGTGAGTTCCAAACCTATGCATCACGAGGCCTTGCGGCTTTTGCTTTTGTTTGTCTTGGGACCCTGTGACCCACTATGTGAAGGAACCCAGGCAGTCTTGCTGGATGATGAAAGTCATGCGGCCCTGTCATTCTAGACTGCCACCTGCCAAACATATGAGTGAGACCACCTTAGATCATCAAGCCACCAGCTGTCTGCCAGCTGAGTCAAGATGCACGCAGAAGTCCAGCAGGGATTGGCTAAACTAGCCCCAGTCAGAACAACCAACCAATTCCGCAGATGATGAGCTTAATAAATGGCAGTTGTTTTAAACCACTGGGTTCTGGGGTGGTTGGTTACACAGCAAAAGTCAACTTATAAGAGTAGTTAATATGAGATGATTTTGATTCAATAGCGAATATGAAATGAGTCTCATCAATATGAGATGATTTTTATCCTATTTTATTTTGCCTTTATTTATTTTTTTAAAGTTTTATTTATTTGAGGGGCACCTGGGTGGCTCAGTCAGTTGGGTGTCTGCCTTTGACTCTGGTCAGGATCCCAGAGTCCTGGGATTGAGCCTCACATTGGGCTCCCTGTTCAGCAGGGAGCCTGCTTCTCCTTCTCCCTCTGCCTGCTGCTCTGCCTGCTTCTGTTCTCTCTCTGTGTGTCAAATAAATAAAATTTGAGAGACAGGGACGCCTGGGTGGCTCAGTGGGTTAAAGCCTCTGCCTTCGGCTCAGGTCATGATCCCAGGGTCCTGGGATCGAGCCCCGCGTCGGGCTCTCTGCTCAGCAGGGAGCCTGCTTTCCTTCCTCTCTCTCTGCCTGCCTCTTTGCCTACTTGTGATCTCTCTCTGTCAAATAAATAAATAAAATCTTTTAAAAAAAATGTGAGAGAGAGAGAAAGAGAGGGAGACAGCGCAATTTGGGGGAGGGGCAGGGAGAGAGGGAGAGAGAGCATCTCAAGCAGATTCCATGTTGAGTGTGGAGCCTGATGCAGAGCTTGATCCCACTACCTTGAGATCATGACCTGAGCTGAAACCAAGAGTTGGACTGACTGAGCCAGGTGTCCATTTTTGTCCTATTTTAAATGGGAAGGGTGGGTTGGATTTATCAGTACAGTGGATTCGGATCTATAAAATTTGACTCTGTGACCTGAAGAGGAGAAAAAAAGAAAAGAAGAATATGAAGATATACATATCTAAAACTATCCAGAAAGCACAAATCTCTTGCCAGCATTTGCTGGGAAAAATCTAGAGTATTTGAATGGGTCTAAGTATTTTAAACATACCCACTGATGTGAAAGAGGATAGTTCTGATTCTAGATAGCACTAAGCATTTGTGGCATATGTCCCAGTTAAGATCAAACTAGGATTCAGAGGTTGGTGACCTTACCTGGTATCTATTTGTATGTGTGATAATGCCTGAAGGCCATTTTCTTTTCCCTGAAAAGAGAGGGAGTTCTTTATAACTTTGTATTAACCTGAATACAGTTGGGACTCCATATGGCTCAGTCTCTGAGCAGTGTTTCTTTTGAAAAAACAGCATTGTGGCAGAAAAGCATAATTGACAGTAATTCATCTGTACTCAGTCTCTTGGAAAAAAAAATGCCAACAGGAGAGTACTTTCTTCGTGCCAACAAAGCTTAAAAAGCATCTTCCTTAGACATCTTTATTGTTCTCAATCTTTCTAGTATGCTCTGCCACAGCATTCCTAAGAACTCTGTTTTCTGGAAGTGGCTTATAAAAAATATAAAATGTTCTCTTCTTATTTTCTCTTTAGTCTTTGAAAACTCTTCCCTGAAACCAAAATGCAGGGCTCTTCTTTCTCTTGGCTATGTGTCCCTGCTCAAGTATATAGCAAAAAATCTCGGTTTTGTCCTCTCATCTAAACTCTCCTCTCACCACTGCGATAGTCCCTTATTCACTTCCTCTATTCCAGCCCGGTATTGTTCATGTACAGTGAGACCTTCCTCAAAGGCAGCAGTCCCTGCATCTGGCCCTCCCTGCTACATTTGGGCCTCTGGAGTGGGTAATCTGTTTTTAATTCTCTGAGAATGATTTCAATATCCATATTCCACACACCAGAGGAAAGACTTGGCACTTAACTCTCAAGTTAAGATTTCTTCTCCTTTGGGAATGGGGCGGAAGTCCGGGGGGGGGAGAGTTGGGAGGGGCTGAAATGTCCATATATTAACATAGCCTTCTGTGAATTTGGATTATATAACTATGAAATAATGTGATCCAAATATGCATACGAAGTCTCATTTCTGGGACAAAAGTTAAAATAGTATGAACCTCTTCCAAAAATCAGTAATCACATGAATTGGAAACTATTTATGCTATTGCTATGGTAGCTGATAAACGCAGCTACACGATACTGTTCTTTGTCAGTCTTACGAAAAAGGTATTCTTGAATTATAGGAGTTTGGATTATGAAAGGGTGTTCTGCAGAACACCCTAGCAGAAATTGACTTTGATGGTATGCCCTGTTACTCGCTTCTGTGCCTGAGGCAAAGGGATTGGCACTGGGAAAAACCAGGAAAGGAAGGCCAGGTTTGGAACTCTCACGAGGAAGGGGAGAAGCAGACACTGGATGAGCTGCTTTAGGATCCAGGTGACAAAGGGCATCGCTGTGGAAGGCTGAGAGCCACAGTTGTTACTTCTCCATGGCGCCCAGGGCTGCTCTGGCATTTTCAAAATTGGCAATTCTGGGACCACAGGGACATATGATCAGGGATGTTCCAAGAGCTGTTCTATCAGTTCCATCAGCTATGTGAGCATTGAGGCTTCCCCTAGTGGCCGCATTAGCAAGGACCTTGATGGCGTGGACTGAGAGAAGGGACCATGAAGATGCCAGGTACTGACTATGGCTGACAAGCTGGTCCATGGTTGGGCACAGGAGAGGCATCTTTTAAGACTTTCAGGAATATTTTGGGGTGGGAGGATTTTTTGGAGGGTCTGTGTGTGTAGAAAGAGTTAAATGGAAAACACTGAGATGCTGATGATAGTCTGAACTTATGCACAAGCAGCTTGGACCTAGGGATTCTTATTATACCTACACATACTGGTATGGTAGCTTTATTCCTTCATCTCTTTATGGGCTTACACTATTTGCTTAACTCTCTTAACCTCTGGTTCCTCCTTTATAAAATAGAAGCAGTAATGGCATTTAACTTTACGGGATTTTTGTGAGGATTCAATGAGGTGATGCAAGGAAGGAGCATAGCATGGTATATAGGCAACATTGTCCATGCTCAGTAAATGTGAGCTATCATTGTGTTGTTAACACATTCAGTGTCTCTGAAGCGTACATTCTCAGTTTCGTAGAACCCTTGGAATTGCTAACATGGTTTGCTGACCACACTGCTTCAGATTTCATCCGTTACTTCTGGGTCTTAGATCCCTCCTGATCTTTAATGACTGATGTGGCAGGAGGACCCAGGTAATGATTCCTTCTCAGTCTTGGGCCCTCTGTAAAGTGAAATGTCATTGCAACTGGCATTTTCAAATTTTCTGACACATCCTCTGGGAAAACAGTAACTTCTTACTCAGGAGAGATGGTATTTTATCAGCAAGATCAAGCCATTCTGAGAGAGGAGGAATTACCCATGTGTTCGCATTCACTGACATTTTGGGAAAATTACTACAGTTTGCTTTCTTCTTTATTAAATGGCAGAAAAATTCTGTAAAAGCAATTAATGAAAGTATTTGATTCTGACTATATTAAAGCCAAGTTTTCTGTCTCGGTTGCACTCAAAATGGCAGGTTAAATGAATCCTTGAAAGTATGACTAAGGGTTTCCATGGCAACCAGATGGAACTAAGGGAGGAGACCAAGTTCTGGGCCATAGGTGCTTCACTGGGGACCCTAGCAAATCCGTTTGTGGATGGAACCTTGCCATGACTCTCAGTGCGCCCAAGTCTAGAGCTCCAAATGTCCCTTTGTACCCCAGGTGGGGCCAATGGAGGTTGGAGTGACTGCTCATAGTAAAAGGACCCCAATGAGTAATAATTATACCATAGATTGGATTTTAATTTTCATTCCATAAACTTTTAAAATTTACATTATTTCATTTGATCATGTTATCACTCGAACGTAAGCTATCACCATTCTGAAGGTGAAGATACAGGTTAAGAAGGGTGAAATGGTTTGCTAGAGTAAAGTGGCAGAGTCAGGGTCTGAATCATCCAACTCAAAAACCAGTGTCCATTCCTTTGGGCCATGGTTTGGGTTAGAACCTTCTTCACAGGGTCTTCCTTGTTCACTGTGGCAGGGTGGGTGGTTGGAGAGCGTGAGGCTTTACCTGTGTCCTCACTGGGAGCCGTGATGGAGAATAGGACACAGCTTTATGTATTTTCATGAACGGCTCAGTTGCCAGGATGAGAGATTAATACTTTGTGAAAAAAACATACACATTGCATTTCTTCCACGGTTCCTGATTCTTTGCCTGCTGAAGTGTGGAGCCCGTTATCAATTGCAGTAATGAAAGACACTGTCTTATTGCATCTATTAACACATCCTTCCTCGGTTTTCTTCAATTACACTGATGATTTCCCATTATGAGCTTATTCTTTTCTGAGCTTTTTCCTCAAGAAGCTTCTGTAATTTCATCCCAGTTATTTTGTTATTGTAAGAAGTGGCTCTCCAGTGGCACAGTGGGTCATTTCGACCTCTCATATAAAGCAACTTCTAATTTTTGTGTGGAATGAAAGAACTGGTTGCTGATTGGAGTTGGGTGGACTGTATGAGTATCCTTGAGCTTTTTTTTTTTTTTTGACATTACAAAAGCTTATTTAACAAAAAAGTTTAATACGAAAATGCACACAACCCAGTTTTTACATTTAGTAAAGTAGGTGCTGTGGAGAGGAGCACGTAGAAGCAGTTGATTTCTCTGGTGAACACAGAAGTTGTTTATACTCCTGCCAAGGCTTGTAATGTGATGGTACTATTTCCTCATGATACCACTGTTGGGTCCATAATCAAAGGAATGAGACCTATACAAAGCGAAGGTCAAGTAAAGCTTTATTTCGTGCCAAGCATCGAGAATCAAACCGACCGGCCGGGGCCGCCTCTTACAAAGAGGCGACCCCTCTCTGCCTTACAGACTGGCTTTTTTATTTTTTATTTTTTTTAAAGACTTTATTTATGTATTTGACAGAGAGAGAGGGAGAGAGAGCAAGCAAGCACAGGCAGAGGGAGAAGCAGGCTCCCCGCCGAGCAAGGAGCCCCATGTGGGACTCGATCCCAGGATGCTGGGATCATGACCTGAGACGAAGGCAGCTGCTTAACCAACTGAGCCACCCAGGCGTCCCCAGACTGGCTTTTAAGGACAAAGGCCATGTGGTTGGGCCTGGCCACGCACAGGTGGCCAATGAGATTGCAACACACAGAGAAAGCTGCACAGTCAGGCTAGGTCACACATGGGTGACCAATTGAATTATAATTTACCCTAGTAGATATTTGAACTAGCCTATCACCTTGGTCAGAATTGGTGCCCAAAAGGCAGGACCCACACTCCTTGGTAGCTAGGGAGACAGTATGCGTGCCCCACTGATTGGATGTCTCCACCTGGCCTGACCCGCCCTTGTATTTGGGCTTTGTTACCTGGGACTGGTTTCCTGGACTTGCTTTTAAGTAAGTCCCCTGGGGGGCGGCAGGGTCAGTTTAAGTTTTACTGCGTAAACAACAAAATGGCTGTTCAACCGAAATGGAGCCACCCTGGCTAAATAGGCCCTTACAACCACCATTCCAGTATTGTCCTATCATCCACTAGCCGCCATCTCCACACATTTCTCTCTCAGGAGATTCATAAAAGGATCAGATCCTTGCAATAGTCCCTGAACATGGCTGCAGCCATCTAATCTCAATAACTTCTTGTCTATAAATTTTTTCAGTGGGGGAGGTGAGCTCTGCTCCTATTGTCTACTCAGCTCAAAGGTGCCTCAAAACAGAATTCATGGACTCCCTCATGCTCCAACAAGTAAGCCTGGTGTTTTCCCTAGATCTTTAATTATGATGAAATAACACTGTAATTATTTTCCAACTTTAGAATTATATCCTTCTTTTACTTTCTGCTTCCAGCCTGCCCCTACGTATTTTTCCCTCTGGAGACTTTCCTGACTCTCCTGCTTCCTTTTCACTCCCACCATAATCCCATAATAATCAGTGGCCATCTTAGATCCACAGTGCATCATCTGCCTCCTTTCTGGCTTCTCAGTTTCTTGTCTTTTTCTAATGCATCCTACACATAGCAGCACGAATACTTTCCTCAGCTTTTATTTAGTTCAGGTCACTCCCATTCTACGAAGCCCAGAATAACTTTAGATTACCCCTTGAATTAAATTAAACCTCCTAATTATATACTCTGAAGTCCTCAGCCTGTAAGCACCTCCACTTAATGGCCCCTCTGCCTGGAATCCTGCTTCTGGTACACAAGCTCATTTACACCTCCCACTCGGAGTGCACATTTATACCCTCCTGTTAACCCCTGAGCCTTTGAATATACTACCTCTCCTGTTCAGAATGCCTCCCCTCATCATTTTACTAGGAAAATAATTGGATTAACTTTGTTTGACTCAGTGTTTCTCACATTTATTTTACCACAGAATACTTTTGCTCACAGCACAGCTAATTAAAACTGTGCTAGACAGGGGCTCTGGGTTGGCCCAGTTGTTAACGTTCGCCTTCGGCTCAGGTCGTGATCCCAGGGTCCTGGGATAGAGCCCTGCATCGAGCTCCCTGCTCAGTGGGAAACCTGCTTTTCTGTCTCCTACTCCCCCTGCTTGTGTTCCCTGTCTCTCTCTCTCTCTTTGTCAAATAAATAAATAAATAAATAAAATCTTAAACAAAACAAAACAAAACTGCGCCGGATAGCTTCTTTTTACTCTTGCTCCTTCCTGGTCCGTCCTCCTTGAAACTTTCTCTGTTCTGCTCTGTGTTTATGAGGGAGGCCAGTCTGTATAGACTACATCAACAGGTCCTTCTAGACCTCTGTCATGGCTAGTTTAAGTATCAACTGTGGCTGGGCTATATTATCCACTTATTCGATTAAACACAAGTCTAGTGTTGCTGTGAAGGTATAACATGTATATACTTGAAGTAAAGCAGATTACTCCCCTTAATGATTTGCCTCATCCAATCAGTTGAAGACCTGAAGGGCAAAACCTGAGGTTTCCCAAAGAAGTTCTAGCTCAAGGTTGCAGTATTTAACCACCCCAATTGCATGAGTCAATTTCTTAAAATTAATTTCTCTCGGGGCACCTGGGTGGCTCAGTGGGTTAAAGCCTCTGCTTTCAGCTCAGGTCATGATCCCAGGGTCCTGGGATCGGGCTCTCTGCTCACTGGGGAGCCTGCTTCCTCCTCTCTCTCTGCCTGCCTATCTATCTACTTGTGACCTCTCTCTCCGTCAAACAAATAAATAAAATCTTAAAAAAAATTAATTTCTCTCCCCTCGCCCAATATAGGTTCTGTTTTTCTGGAAAACCCTGACTAATATACCCTTTAACTTCTGATTTGGTTTAGCCAGAGAGGCCTATTTACAGGTGAAAAGAGTGAGGAAGGAGACTGGGGTAGAGTAGTACTTCCCTGGGTCCTACTTTGCTGGATCACTTATGGTTGGCTGTGTCTATGGACAGAAATCCCAGCTCTGGAGCCTTCTCCCTGTGATTCTTTTCTTCTTGATTCTGGATTCGGTAAACCATTCCATCCTCTATCTTCTTCCCTCTTGGGACCTAGAGATGGTTCCAGCTTCTTACTATTACTGGATGTAGGCACCTGCATTATCTTCTGTGGCTTCCCTGTACTCTGTCCTCATGTTTGTAAATAGCCCATTGTTAAGAGGTCCTTAAATTGCCCAGTTTGAATATATCATTTGTTTCCTGATATGACCTTGACTGATACAATGTCTCATGGAATTGGTGCCCCAAGAAACATATTTGGGAAACTATGCTTCAACTTCAACCTTTCTCTTAATTTGGGGGGCGAAGTTGTAGGGTTCACTATTTCCCAAAGCAGCGTGAGAGAAGTCAAGACAGACTTCCTAGAAAAAGGGATTTATGGGTTAAGAGTTGAGCTACAGATAGGTTTAATTCAGCTGGAGAGAAGGTGGGCATGGCAACAGAGAGTGAAAACTTAGATTCGTGGACTTGACAATTATAAAATGCTTCTGCACATTTTATTTCGTTTGATCTTCTCAACAATCCTGTGAGAGAGGCAATTACTCTGTGTCACAGATAATCAAGGAGATGAGCAAATGAGTAGTGTGTGTTCAGGGATACAGGAGAAATTTGTCTAATTAAAGTGGAGAGTTCTTGGTGAAAAGTAGGGAAGAATAAGGTTTCCACATGTCAGACAGGCCCACCTTCTGTGTGATCTTGAGGGTGGAGGTGAGGAGCTTGATTTGATACAAGAAGCTGTGGAGAGCTTTTGAAGGATTATTTAAAAATTTTTACTTTACTATACAAATAACACATGCTCACAGTAGAATATTTAGTAATGTAAAGTAAAAAGAAGAAAAGAAACATAACCCATCATTTTAGCATCAAGTAATATCCTCCTTTTTGCTCTTAAAACTTGAGATCAGTGTTCATAGTATTGTGTCCTGTTTTATTCATCTGACTCAGTTTCTCAACTGACAGTGGGCAGGATAATTCTTTGTTGTTGGGGGAGAGGGCTGCCTGTGTAGTATAGGATGTTTAACAACATCCCTGGCCTCAACCCACTAAATGCCAGTAGCACCTCCTCCTGCAAGCTGCGAAAACCAAAAATGTCTTTCCAGACCTTGCTGAATGTCTGTCGGTAGGCAGAATAATCCCCAGTTGAGAATCTGTGATCTAACTTTGTATTGTGAACATTTTCTCCCATACCATTGACATTCGTTGAAAAATCCATGGGACAGATATACCATACTTTGTTTACTCCTTGCTTTTGTATTGGATGTTTAGTCTGTTACATATATATTACAATCATGAATAACAAATGCAATGATGAGTATCCTGTCACATAAATTTTTAGTCAGATCTCTGATTATCTCTTGAGGACTAATTCTTAGAAATGTATTTCTGAGTAAAGGAGCATGAACACTTCAGGGATCCTGGTATGTTTTTCTGGGGAAGTGCTTTCTAGAATGATTGTACAGATATGCACACCCACTAGCCAGTGATGCATGAGTTTTCCCATTTTACTAACTCTCATAAGCATTGAGGATTACTCTTAGAAATGCTCTTGGTGTGTTTACAGGTTCAAAAAATGATATCCTGGTATTTTAATTTGTACTTTTTGATCTTTAGTAAAGTTTTCTCATGTGTGGCTTAGAGATCTGTTTACTTCCTTTTAACTAACTTGTAATTGTTGAGTGTTTAATCATTATAAGGGCAGAGTTCAGAAAAATATCTGCTGGTCTGTGTTTAGGGGGGACTGTATTGATCTTAACTTCTTTCCCTCAGGTATCTTGTTTTCCTAATTTTTAGCTCAGATTCAGTTTCCTGACAGAAAGCCATTTTCTTTGTGAGGAAAATCTAACTTCTTCCTTAAAAGAAGAATGGAAAGAAAAGAAAAGGACTTGCAAATAGACTTTTCAGTTTTCTTGTTTACAACCTCAAAGTCACCCTTTATGTAGCTGAGTCTGCCAGTGTTTTCTCATTAGTATTATAACATCAATTGTTGTTCATTGTTGTGCTCTCCTGGAGATTTAAAGCTCCAACTGGAATCTAGTCCAACTCTTCCTCCAGCCACTTCTGTTTTCTTGGGCAAATTGCTTCATCTTTCTCAGCCTAACTTGCCTCATTTATAAAATAGTGTGAGAGAAGATGATCTCTCAGGGTCTTTTTATTTATTTGTTTGCTTGTTTGTTTATACTTAAGTGATCTTTACACCCAGGGTGGCGCTCAAACTCACTATCTCAAGATTAGGGATGGCGTGCTCCTGACTGAGCCAGAGAGGGGCCAAAGAGGGGCCCCATCAGGGCCTGTAGAATTCTATAAATCTGTGTTCATGTGATGAAAAGAAGAGAAATAACTCAACAGCAACAACTTGGGACTCTGGAGTCTTGTTCTGGGGGGAGGGAGGAGGGATGCAATTCTAAAGTAGTATATTTTTTTTAAATGGCAAAATACAACACTTGTATTTGTATTTCTGTTATTAATGGACTTTACTTCTTTATTTTTAATAATTCTTCACCCTTTTTGTTCATCAACAGTAGGAATTTTCCCAAAGTGCAAAATGTTACAAGGGCAGAGGTAGAATGCCAGTATTTACATAGGGTTGTTATTGAAACAGGAAGTCACAAAATTGGCTTTGCTAGTGATGTAATATATCTATAACTGTTCTGTATACATGTTACAGCAAATGTATAACTAAATATATGAAATACATATAATATATACATGTATGTCCATTTATCTCTACCTATCCATCCATCCATCCATCTATATATGTCTTCTCCACTGGAATGGAAGTTCCATGAGAGAAGAGATTTTGTCTGTCTTGTCCATCACAGAATCCTCTCAGCACCTAAGACTGTACCCAGCACATGGTATAAGAAAAGAATGGGTGCATAAATGAAAAACGAGGATGTCTATTTATCGAAAAGACAAGAGATAAATGTTGGTGGGGATATGGAGAAAAGAGAACCCTCATGCTCTGATGGTGGGAATGTAAACTGATACAGCCACTATGGAAAACAGTATGGAGGTTCCTCAAAAAATTAAGAATAGAACTGCTATATGATCCAGTGATCTCACTTCTGGGTATATATCCAGAGGAAAGGAAATCACTATTTTGAAGAGATATCTGCACCCCCATGTTCATTGCAGCATTATTCATAATAGTCAGACTGTGGAAACAACCTAAATGTCCATTGATGGATGAGTGGGAATAGAAACTATGGCATGTGTATAAATATAAAGAGTGAAATACACACACACAGACACATACACACACCCACGCAGCCATGAAAAAGAAGACAATCCTGCCATTTGCAGCAACATGAATGAAACTAGAGAGCGTTAGGCTAGGTGAAACAAACCGGACATAGAATGACAAATACTCTATGGTATCACTTAAATGTGAAATCTAAAAGAAAAAAAAAAGTTGAAATCATAGAAACAGAATAGAATGGTCGTTGCCGTGGACTGGGGATGTGGGGGAAATGGGCCAAAGGGTATACACTTTTGATTGTAAGATGAATAAATTCTGAGGATCTAATGTACAGCATGGTGACTGTAGTTAATAATTGTGTATTGTATACTTGAATGCTGCTGAGAATATATCTTAAGTGTTCTCTCAAGAAAAAAAGAAAGGGGGAAAAGGTAACTATGTGAGGCTATAGTTGTGTTGATTAACTTGGTTGTAGTAATCATTTCACAATTTATGTGTATATCAAATCACTTAAAATATTTTATTACATTTTTGTTTGTCAATTATACCTCAGTAAAGCAAAAAAAAAAGATGAATGAGTGAACTGGATATCTCTTCAACAGGTACAAGTATAACTCATGAATACAACCTACAGTCACAAGTGCTCTCTGCTCATCATTTTGTGTCCCTGGACCTTGAACCCTAATCATGTTTCGCGAAATGTGTCTTCTGGAAAGAAACCCAGCGTATGTAGCTATTTTTAAAGTTAACTAAAGAGATGAAATCAGTCATATTTGCGAATGATTGACTGAAGAAATGAACAGAGAAATGAAAACAATGAAGAACAAATAAGTTAACACAGAAGTAAAATGAACTTGGCTAAAAAATTAATTAAAAAAAAAAAACCGGTTTGGATTATCTGATTTTCCTTTGCCATCATTTAAATGCTTTTTTGAAAACAATTTTTGGAAATAAACTCTACCAATATGATTATCATTTATTGGAGCAGGGATTCATTAAAACAGATTCTACTAATTTTTTTGTCACTTAAGATGTAGATTAATACATGTTCACAAATACATTAGCAAGAAAGATGATAGAACTACAGATGTAAGTGGATCTATATCTACATATCTCTGTCTCTGTGTCTATGTCATCTACATCTATATCTCTGTGTCTGTATGTCTGTGTCTATTTTACATCTATGTCTACATCTGTATCATCTATATTTATATCTATATCTACAGGGATAGAAACAGGGGAGGGAGCCCAGTTCAGGACTGCAAAATAATGAGAACCTTTGAGTTCCATTTGCTGCCTTGCTTGTAAAACGAGAATGGAAATTTTGTCAGAGATGGCAAAGGAATAGCGATGATTGCAGTGATTGCAAGGCATTTGCAAAAATACAAATAGATTTTGTGAAATTATTGCAGTAGCAAGCACTTTCGGATTTATGTTAGAGAGCTCCGTTTTGCTGTGAAGTTGTAGACAAGCAATTTGAAAGAGCACCAGCTTTTGACTGTGTAATTATGTATAAAATTTATCCCAGAAGTTCAGCAGGCTGGGACATAGGACCATAAGTTTTCCAAATTGTTTTCAAATGGACAGTAAAGGTGTGTGAGCAGTGAGATTCTCAAAAGTAGTAAGATAAAGGAGAATCGGTTTGAATCACACATTTTCTTCAGAGACAAACTTCTTCAGCCCTTGAACAAGTTATGTTACTACTTCTTAAAATGAATTCCCATTTCCCCTAGTAATTGATGGCAATTTGTAGCATTTAACAAGCACTCACAATGTCTATTTGTCTGTGAGTTTATACGTTAAGATTTATTCCTCAAAATGCTTTCATTCAGCCTATTTTGAGGGGTTTTTTTAAAGATTTTATTCATTTGAGTGAGAGAGAGCATGAACAGGGGGAGGGCAGAGGGAGAATCAGACTCCCATCTGAGCAGGGAGCCCGATGCAGGACTCAACCCCAGGACCCTGGGATCATGACCTGAGCCAAAGGCAGACTCTTAACTGACTGAACCACCCAGGCGCCCCTGTTTTGAGGTTCTGATGACTACGGTGACTATGTCTAATTAGTTTGTGGCAGAGACTAGTGAGTTGTTCACGATACTTGTTTTCTTTCCTCTTGGACACATAGCTAGGCAACGTTTCCTAGCTTATAGTTAGGTGTAATTAGGTGTGACTGAGCCCTGGCCAGTGGGATATAGGTGGAAACTATGTGGCTTACTTTCAGGCATGACTCATTATGACTTTCCACATGATCTTCTACTCTAAAGTGCAAAGTCTTTGTCAGCCTGAGTCCCTGGGACACTTTGTGGAACAGAGACTCCACCCACATGCCCAACCTCCAGCTGACTGGACTTTGTTTGAGAGAGCAGTTGGCTTTGGTTGTTAAAACCACTAAGATTTCAGGGCAACTAGCATTACCCTAATTAAAGTATAGCATAGAGAATGGAAATATTTTAGAACAGAAGCAACAGAAACACATAAATGATCATTACAATTATAAGAACAACAGTTATAGAAACAACAAAAGTATGAAGACATGCTTGACTTCTCCCATTGTAGTGATTTGGGCTAGTCCATTTTCCAAATATTATACACATGCTGGGAAATATTGAGGCGGGGCCTTAATAAGAAAAATGAAATAAGAAAAAATGAAAATAATAACCAATCTGAAAGTAAAAAAATTGAGCTCAAAACTTACATGGAGGGACGCCTGGGTGGCTCAGTTGGTTAAGCGGCTGCCTTTGGCTCAGGTCATGATCCCGGCGTCCTGGGATCGAGTCCCACATCAGGCTCCTTGCTTGGCAGGGAGCCTGCTTCTCCCTCTGCCTCTGCCTGCCACTCTGTCTGCCTGTGCTCTCTCTCTCTCTCTCTCACAAATAAATAAATAAAATCTTTAAAAAAAAACAAACTTACATGGAATGGGGTGCCTGCCTGGCTAGGTCAGTCAGTGAAGCATTTAATTCTTGGCCTTGAGGTTGTAAGTTTGAACCCCACATTGGGTGTTTTAAGAAATTACTTAAAAATAAAATTTAAAAAAACCAACAAATAACAGGAGTGCCTGGGTGGCTTAATTGGTTAAATTGCCAACTGGATTTTGGCTCAGGTCCTGATCTCAAGGTTGTGGGATTGAAACCTGCATTGGGCTCCATGCTCAGCAGGGTGTCTGCTTCTTTCCCTCTCTCTCTGCCCCTCCCCCTGCTCTCTCTCTCAATAAATAAATGAATCTTAAAAAAAAAAACCCACCCAAAAATTACATGGAAAGAAATGAAAATGAAAAATGAAATGGTCCTAAATCTTGGGGATGCAGCAGAAGTTGTTCTAAGAGGGAAGTTTAAAGCAATACAGGCCTACCTCAAGAAGCAAGAAAAGGGGCGCCTGGGTGGCTCCTAAAGCCTCTGCTTTCAGCTCGATCCCAGGGTCCTAGGATCCAGCCCCACGTCGGGCTCTCTGCTCAGCGGGGAGCCTGCTTCCCCCTCCCTCTTGCTGCCTTCCTTTCTGCCTACTTGTGATTTCTGTCAAATAAATAAATAAAATCTTAAAAAAAAAAAAAAGCAAGAAAAATCTCAAACAACCTAAACTTATACCTACAGGAGCTAGAAAAAGAGCAATAAGTGAAGCCTAAAGACAGCAGAAGGAATGAAATGATAAAGATTAGAGCAGAAGTAAGTGATACAGAAACTAAAAAACAATAGAACAGATCAATGAAACCAGGAGCTGGTTCTTTGAAAAGATCAACAAAATTGATATCTAGCCAGCCTCATGCAAAAGACAGAGAGAGAGAGAAGACTCAAAATCACAAATGAAAGAGGAAAAATAATTACACTACAGAAATACAAACAATCATAAAATCTTTTAAAAAATTATATGCTAAAAAATTGGACAACCTAGAAGAAATAGATAAATTCCTAGAAACATATAACCTTCCAAAACTGATTCAGGAAGAAATAGAAAACTTGAACAGACTGATTAATTGAATTAGTCACGAAAAAACTCCCAACAAAATTCCAGGACCAGATGGCTTCAGAGGCAAATTCTACGAAACATTTAAAGAAGAGTTAATGCCTATCCTCGGGCACCTGGGTGGCTCAGTGGGTTAAGCCGCTGCCTTCAGCTCAGGTCATGATCTCAGGGTCCTGGGATCGAGTCCCGCATCGGGATCTCTGCTCAGCAGGGAGCCCGCTTCCCTCTCTCTCTCTCTGCCTGCCTCTCTGCCTACTTGTGATCTCTCTCTGTCAAATAAATAAATAAAATCTTTAAAAAATAAAAATAAAAAATAAAGAAGAGTTAATGCCTATCCTCAACCTTTCCAAAAAATAGAAGATGAAGGAAAACTTCCCAGTTTGTTCTATGAGGCCAGTTTCACCCTGATACCAAAACCAGATGAAGACACCAAACAAAAAAGAAAACTACAGACCAATACATCTGATGCAAAAATGCTCAGCAAAATACTAGCAAACAGAACCCAACATACATTAAAAAAAATCACACATCACAGTCAAGTGAGATTTATCCCTTGAATGCAAGGGTGGCTCAGTATTCACAAATCAATCAATGTGATACATCACATTCATGATAGAAAAAAAAAACAAACCCAACAAAGTATGTGTAGGTGGAACACACCACAATATAATAAAGGCTTTATATGAAAAACCCACAGCTAATGTCATACTCAGTGGTGAAAAACAGAGCTTTTGCCCTAAGGTCAGGAACAAGACAAGGATGTCCACTTTTACCACTTTCATTCAACATAGTACTAGAAGTCCTAGCCATAGGAATCAGACAACAAAAAGAAATAAAAGACATCCAAATTGGTAAGAAAGAAGTAAAGCTTAACAATATTTGCAGATGACATGATACTATATATAGAAAACCCTAAAGACTCTAAAAAACTACTAGTTTTGAATGTGTGATATGAATTCAGTGAGGCCAGGGGATACAAAAATCATTGTACAGAATCTCTTGCATTCCTCTACACTAATGACAAAGCAACAGAAAGTGAAATTAAGAAAACAATCCCATTTACAATTGCATTAAAAACAAATATCTAGGAATAAACTTAAGCAAAGAGGTGAAAGACTTATACTCTGAAAACTATAAAACACTGATTGATGAAAGAAATGGAAGAAGACAAAGAAATGGAAAGACTTTCTGTGCTCATGGTTTGGAAGAACAAATATTGTTAAAATGTCTATACTACTCACATCACTCTATAGATTTAATGCAATCCTTATCAAAAAACTAACAGCATTTTCCACAGAATTAGAACAAACAATCCTAAAATTTGAATGGAACCACCAAAGACCCTGAAGAGCCAGAGCAATCTTGAAAAAGAAAACTAAAACAAATATAGAGTTATCACAATTCCAGATTTCAAGTTATATCACAAAGCTGTAGTAATCAAAATAGTATGGTACTGGCATAAAAATACACACATAGATCATTGGGACAGAATAGAAAACCCAGAAATAGGCCATAATTATATGGTCAAATAATCTTCAGCAAAAGAGGAAGGAATATACAGTAGGAAAAAGATAGTCTCCTCAACAAATGGTATTGGACAAACTGGACAGCTACATGCAAAAGAATGAAACTGGAGCATTTTCATGCACTACACACAAAAATAAAGTAAAAATGGTTTAAAGACCTATATGTGAGACCCGAAACCAAAAAAATCGTAGAATAAAGCACAGGCAGTAATTTCAGCAATAGCAGCATTTTTCTAGATACGTGTCCTGAGGCAAGGGGGGAAATAAAAAATATAGTATTGGGACTACATCAAAATAAAAAACTTCTGCACAGCAAAAGAAACAATCAACAAAACTAAAAGACAACCTTCTGAATGTGAGAAGATATCTGCAAACAACACATCCCATAAAGGGGTAGTATTCAAAATATATAAAGAAGTTACAGCACTCAACATCCAAAAAGCAAATAATCCAATTTAAAAAAATGGGCGGAAGACAGGAACAGACATTTCTCCAAAGAAGACCTCCAGATGTCCAACAGAAACTTGAAAAGATGCTCAACATCACTCATCATCAGGAAAATGCAAGTCAAAACCACAGTGAGATATCACCTGACACCTGTCAGAATGGCCAAAATCAACAACACAAGAAACAAGAAACATGTGGAGAAACATGCACTGTTGACAGGAACGCAAACTGGTATGGTCACTGTGGAAAACAGTATGGAGTTTCCGCAAAAAGTTAAAAATAGAACTACCCTATGACCCAGTAATTGCACTACTGGGTATTTATGTCAAAAGTACAAAAACCTAATTCAAAGGGATACATGCGCCCCTATGTTTATGGCAGCACTATTTACAATAGCCAAATTATGGAAGCAGCCCAAGTGTCCATTGACAGATGAATGGATAAAGAAGAAGTGTGTATATGTATATGTGTGTGCGTGTATACATATATATGTAAATACCATTACATTATACATACATACATATGTAAATACCATTCAACCGTAAAAAAAATAAAATCTTTCCATTTGCAACAAAATGAATGGAGCTATATGGTCTAATGCTAAGTGACAGAAGTCAGAGAAAGACAAATATATGATTTCACTCATACGTGGCATTTAAGAAGCAACAAATGAGCAAAGGAAAAAAAAAGAGAGACACAAACCAAGAAAAAGACTCTTAACTATGGAGAACAAATTGATGTTTACGAGAGGGGATGTAGATGGGGGATGGATGAAATAGGTGATGGGGATTAAAGAGTACACTTACCATGAGGAGCACTGAGTAATGTGCAGAGTTTTTGAATCACTGTACTGTGTACTTGAAACTAATACTATACTGTATGTTAATCATATTGAAATTAAAATTAAAACCTTACAAAAGGAAAATACTAAGTTCAAAACCAGTAATGAAAAAGGATGCTTTGCCATTGTGGTAACTTACTAAATGTGGTGAGGGCAAGGAGACCGAAGAGAAAGAAAGGGGAGATGTAAGGGAATAGCTGTTGGCTTTTGTGGTTCAGGGCTTGAACCAAATAAGGTTGAGTGGGTCATGCTGTGTGTGACCACTTGGGAAAGGGGCACTGTGCTAGCCTAGGGGAAATATCCTTAGCAACCTTTGTAAGAGGAGTCTTGAGTACAGGTACTCTGGAGTAAGAGACCCTCGTTGAGCATCATTAAAATGATGCATAGGGGAAGGTGTAAGAAATATAATCAAAAGAATGATATAACATCAAAACCTACTCTCCAAAGCTATCAGGCAAAAAAGAGGGGAAAAAAGATCTTTTGTGCTGAGTGAAATCTTTTCTGCCCCTATTGTGATAGCTTCAAAGCTTCTCTTATTTTAACCATTTTTAAAAATTGAAGTGTAGTTGACACACAATGTTACATTAGTTGCAGGTATACGGTATAGTGATTCAACATCTCTGTACATTATACTATGCTCATGACAGATGTACCTGCCACCTGTCATCATACAATACTATTATAAAACCATTGACTATATTTCCTAGCTGCACCTTTCATCATAGTGACTTACGCATTCCGTAACTGGAAGCCTGTACCTCTTGCTCCTCTTCACCCATTTTACCCATCCCTCCTATGCTTCTTGCCTCTGGCAACCATCAGTTTGTTTTCTGTTTTTAGGAGTCTGTTGCTACTGTTTTTGTTCGTTTTATTTTTTAGATTCCACATATGAGTGAAATAGTATGGTATTTGTCTTTCACTATCTGACTTATTTCATTCAGCGTAATACCTTCCAGATCCATTCATGTTTTTGCAAATGGCAAGATCCCATTCTTTTTTATGTCTGATATGTGTACCATATCTTCTTTATTCATTCATCTGTTAATGGACACTTAGGTTGCTTCCACATCTAGGCTATTGAAAATAATGCTGCAACAAACATAGGAGTGCATATATCTTTTCTAATTAGTATTTTTGTTTTCTTTGGGTAAATTCCCAGGGGTGGAATTGTATTATATGGTATTTCTAGGTTCCGGAACTTCCATACTGTTTGTTTTCCACAATGGCTACACCAGTTTGCATCCCCACCAATAGTACTCAAGAGTTCCTTTTTCTCCCTTCTTGCCAACAGTTATCTTTTTTTTTTTTTTAAGTAGATTCCATGCCCAACATGGGGCTTGAACTCATGACCATGAGATTAAGGGTTGCATGCTTGAGTTGGGAGAAATCGGAGTGGGAGACAAAGCATGAGAGACTGTGGACTCTGAGAAACAAGCTGAGGGTTTTGGAGGGGAGTTGGGGAGGGGTTGGGTGAGCCTGGTTGTGGGTATTAAGGAGGGCACATATTGCATGGAGCACTGGGTGTGGTGCATAAACAATGAATCTTAGAACACTGAAAAAAAAAAAAAGAGTCGCATGCTTTACTGACTTAGCCAGCCAGATGCTCCTATTATTGTCCTTTTGATACTAGGCGTCTGACAAGTGTGAGGTGATATTTTATTGTGATGTTGATTTGCATTTCCTTAATGATGAGTGATGTTGAACATCTTTTCATGTGTCTGTTGTCCATCTCTATGTATTCTTTGGAAAAATGTCTATTTAGGTCCTCTTGCCTATTTTTTAAAATTAAATTATTTGTTTTTGTATGTGTGTATGTGTTGAATTGAATAAGTTTTTTTAAAGTGTATTTTGGACATTACTCCCTTATTGGATATGTCATTTGCAAATATCTTCTCCCATCCTGTAGGTTGTCCTTTCATTTTATTGATGGTTTTCTTCACTATACAAAAGCTTCTAATTTTGGTGTAGTCCCAATAGTGTTTTTTTTTTTAAGATTTTATTTATCTTGACACCCATTTATTTGACAGACAGAGGTCACAAGTAGGCAGAGAGGCAGGCAGAGAGTGAGAGGGAAGCAGGCTCCCCGCTGAGCATAACTTGAGCTGAAGGCAAAGGCTTTAACCCACTGAACCACCCGGGCACCCCAAGTCCCAATAGTTTATAGTTTTCTTTTGCTTTTGTTTCCTTTGCATTAGGGAACATATTTGGAAAAATGATGCTAAGACCGACATCAAAGAAATTACTGCTCATCATTTCTTTTGGAATTTTTATGGCTTCTGGTCTCATTTAGATCTTAATCCATGTTGAATTTATCTTTATGTATGGTATAAGAAAGTGGTCCAGTTTCATTCTTTTGCATGTATCTGATCTCTTTTTAGTGACTTTTGAATGTCACCAAACTTAGATGCTGCAAAATTGTAAGGTTTATCAATTTGAATTCATTTTATGAAGACTACAACGATGTAGCCAATTAATAGTAGAGTGCCATCCAGAGTTTTGACCAAAAGAAAGTAGTGGAAGCATCCTTGTGGGATTTCTGATTAAAGCATCAGACCCTTTGCAACTTCCTCTTTTGTTTTCCTGTTGCCCTGAGATCACCATGGCCAGGCTAGCTTCCTTGTAGATTAGGGGCCACGTATATAGAGACCCAGCTATCAGCCAGTAGCAATTGTCAGACATATGAATGATACCATCTCAGGCCAGCAGTTCTCAAAGTGCAGTCAGGTGACTCTTGGTGGTCCCTGAGGTCTAACTTTTGAAGTCCATCTAAGGATAAAAGCATAATGTGTGTAATATATTGAAAACAGTGCTTGATCAATAGTAAGTACTCAATACATGTTTATTATTGTCCTTACACTCTTGAGTAAGTACTAGTGAATACAGCCTGTGATATCCTGGACTAGAAAAACCATAGGTCACACCCATTATAACATTTTTTGTAGTTTAGGTGCTTTATTCTTTTAGTTATATGGTCCGTTAAACAGTAATGGTGAACACTGTCACTGCCATTAATGGTGGATTGATAGGTCACTAAAACAACAACACATTTGGTGAAAATAACCAACCAACCAAACAAGCTGTAATCATTGGTTGGGTACACAAAGCAGCCAGCCAACTTATATCAGTTACAGAAAGTGTCTAAATCAGTGGCTTAAATAATTACTTAATATTTTTCATATAACAAAGAATCCAGAGTTAAACAATTTAGGGCTGGTGGCTCCATAATGACAGCAAGGTTGTAGGCTGCATCCCTTTCCTCAGCCATACTCGGAGTATGAGTGTGATTGCTGCTCAGGTCATAATCAGGTCATAATCAATTGCTTCTCATACACTGTGCCCGCATTTCAGACAGGAGGAAGGGTAGAATAGAGGACACAGGGTAGAGTGTGTCCTATCTGAATCTACTGTGGTGTAGGAACTCTCTTAGAAGCCCTGTACAGGGGCGCCTGGGTAGCTCGGTGGGTTAAAGCCTCTGCCTTCAGCTCAAGTCATGATCTCAGGGTCCTGGGATAGAGCCCCACATCAGGCTCTCTGCTCAGCGGGGAGCTTTGCTTTCCCCCCCACACCCCCGCCTGCCTCTCTGCTTACTTGTGATCTCTCTCTCTCTCTATCAAATAAATAAATAAAATCTTTAAAAAAAGAAGCAGAATTCTGTTAATAAGGGAACAGTGAGGATAGAGATTAGATTGCTAAAGGTAGAGTTCTGTTTGCTGTCTTTAGGTCTCATTTGCTATTGCACAAGGTCATTTTGAAGCTGGAATTACAAAGTAGATGTGTACTGAACCCACCACAGCCACACATCATGTTTTTCATTTTCCATCCAGTTGTCATGAAATCATATATTTCATTTTCCATCCAGTTGTCATGAAGTCATATATTCATTAAGGGACTGGAGGAATTTATAAGCACTTGGGAGACCCATCTCTCCGAATGTTTATTTGAAAGACCATTTAGCCAATTCAAGAGATTGCATTATGAGCTACAATTTGTCTTTTTAAAGGAGTATGGGGAAGTTAAGCCATTATGCTTTATGTGGGGGAATTTATATCATCCCATCCCTGGACAGATTTTAACACCACTGGCAGGAAATAAACACAAGTCTTTTTTCTTGTTCTCAGAGCCTTTTGAGGATGATAATATCTTTGAGACCAAGTTTGGGTTGGTTTTCTCTAGTCCCTTTGCAACTGTTAGCAAAAACCTATTGTAATAACGTACATTTCTCTGTGAGAAAAATTGATGACAAAACACAAGGGTAATTTCCTGTGTAGGAATCCCTCCCCCTGCCGACCACCATGTAAAAATCCTCCTAAAAATAAAATCCAGTTCTAGAATGTCTCCTTCTTCTTCATTCAAGTAGCTCTTTGTTCCTTTACTCTTTTGTCTCAATTGCTCTGCCTTCTATTAGTTACTTTGGATCTATTTCTTCTCCCCATTTCTCTCTATACTACAGTCAAATAATTTTAAAGATCACATACTAAGACAGTCATCTTTTTGTCCTTCATAGCTTCTAGAGCAGAATTGCCCAGTAGAAATAGAATGAGTCGCTAAATTTTTTTCACATTAAATGTTCTCATACACACATTAAAAAAAATAAAAAGAAATAGGTAAAATTAATTTTATACATTTTGTTTAGCTCAATATATTCAAAATATGATTTCAACATGTAATCAGTATAATTAT
Organism: Taxidea taxus jeffersonii; assembly: GCA_003697995.1. Taxonomy (NCBI): domain Eukaryota; kingdom Metazoa; phylum Chordata; class Mammalia; order Carnivora; family Mustelidae; genus Taxidea; species Taxidea taxus. Next base: position 52,871 of record ML098015.1, read on the forward strand.
TGAGAAATTTTACATTTTTTGGTATTAAACTTTTGAAATATGGTGTGTATCTTATACTTACTTCACATCTCATTTTGGACTAGGCATATTTCAAGCACCCAGTAACTACATGGGACTAGTGGCTACCATATTGGACAGGATAGGGTTAGCCAGTGCCTTCCTTGGGCAGTGAGAGTAATACCATAATCACTGGTAGAATTTTGTATAGGCCCAAAAAGAGACTGTTCAATGCTAGGATTTTAGGAGATACTCTAGTTATACTTTAGTGTGGTCCACAGAGATCTGGTTGTTTCCTTAATGTGGCCAGCCCTATGCTGCATTAATGTGGCTTAAGAGGTTGGAGAATGGGAAGAAATTTTGGTTATCTGCATCATGTAATAACTTGACCTCAGAGAATATTCAGTTATCTCATATTACAGATGGGGGGTAAGTACAGCTCAGCTCAGACTTAACTGATTTGTCCAAAGTCACACAAGAGCCTTCTATGTAGAAGCTGCTACGCTAGATGCTTGGGATGCAAAGCTATTAAGACACAGTTCCTATTTGTGAGGAGTTTAAGATAACGGGAAAACAGGAATAGGGACCATGCCCTAGAGTATTCTGGATATTATAAGCCATGTACAGTAGAGCCCAAAGGAGGAAGAAGTGGTGGAAGGGTTGGGAATGCGGGAAGATTTTGTGTTGCCTATATTAGTGCTGCCTTCTAGTTCCTGGATTAAAAATATGGAGGCCACTTAATACTTGATTAAGCAACACATGATTATATGTGGAATTTCTTTCCTTTTGAATATATTTAAGGATTTCCCCTCAACATCTTTGGGACATGTCTTAACTTGTGTTTCCCTAAAAGCATACCCTAAGACAAGGACTTAGGTACAGGTCATTTAATTGGGAAGTCACCCCAGGATGCACAAGTGAGGCAGCGGGAAAGTGAGGCAAGGAAGAAAGAAAAATGGATACAAGTTGAGTTGATGTATGCATTACTACTCTGTGGGCAGCTGGGACTCAGTCTTGCTGGAGATGGTGGGAGACAGTGTAGAACACGCCTCAGGGGAAGCTGGGGCTTTTAGCCATGAACTCCTATCCTTTTTCGGCTGATTGCTTCTGGAGGTATTGAGTCTAGGCTGCCTGGTGCACAGGCTGAACAAGCTTCTTCAGTAGCAGAGAGACATGGATGCTTGAGGCAGGGAGCTATCAGGGGGTCCAGGAACTATCCAGTGTAGCTGCAGGTGGACTCTGAAGTGGGTTGAGGTGAAACTGGGCAGGGCACCAATAGTATCTTACCCTTAGTTATTCAGAACCAGTGTTATGTCCTAAGATATTAAATGCAGAGATGTTTTCTTCTACTGTGTCTTCGTGTTTATGGTTTGCTCCAGTTGTCCTAGTTCCCCCTCTGCAATGCCTATTTACAGAAGCTTACATCTTTGTCTTCATGGCTGCAATCTTTTCCTCTATCATTTTCATCCTTTTGTTCTTTTCCCTTATT
>ML098016.1:0-37549 GCA_003697995.1 Taxidea taxus jeffersonii
TCTCTGCCTGCCTCTCTGCCTACTTGTGATCTCTGTCTGTCAAATAAATAAATAAAATCTTAAAAGAAGTGGATGCATTCCTAGAGATGTATAAACTACCAAAACTGAACCAGGAAGAAAAAGAAAACCTGAACAGACCCATAACCAGTAAGGAGATTGAAACAGTCATCAAAAATCCCCCAAAAAACAAGAGCCCAGGGACAATTTGCTTCCCAGGGGAATTCTACCAAACATTTAAAGAAGAATTAATATCTATTCCCCTGAAGCTGCTCCAAAAAAAGAAATAAAAGGAAAATTTCCAAATTTGTTTTTTGAGGCCAGCATCACCTTGATCCCAAAACAAAACAAAGACCCCATAATAAAGGAGAATTATAGATCACAATGCTCTATATAGACCAATATCCCTGATATAGACCAATATCCCTGATGAACATGGATGGAAAAATTCTCACCAATATACTAGCCAAAAGGATCCAACAGTACATTAAGAGGATTATTCACCACGACCAAGTGGGATTTATTTCTAGTCTGCAAAGGCAGCTCAAAATCTGCAAATCAATCAATGTGATACAATACATTAATAAAAGAAAGAACAAGAACAATATGATACTCTCAGTAGATGTTAAAAAAGCATTTGACAAAGTACAGCATCCTTTCTTGATCAAAACTCTTCACAGTGTAGGGATAGAGGGCACATACCTCAATACCATCAAAGCCATCTATGAAAACCCCACAGCAAATATCATCCTCAATGGGAAAAAACTGAGAGCTTTTCCCCTAAGATAAGGAACATTGCAGGGCTGTCCATTATCACCACTGCTATTCAACATAATACTAGAAGTCCTCGTGTCAACAGACAACAGAAAGAAATAAAAGGCATCCAATCAGCAAAGAAGAACCAAACTCTTGCTCTTTGCAAATGATATGATACTTTATGTGGAAAACCCAAAAGACTTCACCCCAAAATGGCTAGAACTCATACAGGGATTCAGTTAGGGAGAGTGTCAGGATATAAAATCAATGCACAGATCATTTGCATTTCTATACACCAACAGCAAGACAGAAGAAAGAGAAATTGAGGAGTTGATCCCATTTACAATTGCACCCACAACCATAAGATACCTAGAAATAAACCTAACCAAAGTGGCAAAGGATCTATACTCAGAAAGCTATAGAACACTCATGAAAGAAATTGAGGAAGACTCAAAGAAGTGGAAAAACATTCCATGCTCACGGATTGGAAGAAAAATATTGTAAAAATGTCTCTGGTACCTAGAGCAATCTACACATTTAAGGCAAGCTTTATCAAAATGCCATCAACTTTTTTCAAAGAAATGTAACAAATAATCCAAAAATTATATGGAACCAGAAAAGACTCTGAATAGCCAAAGGAATATTGAAAAAGAAAACCAAAGTTGGTGGCATCAGAATTCCTACCTTCAAGCTCTATTACAAAGCTGTAATCATCGAGACAGTATGGTACTGGCACAAAAACAGACACATAGATCAATGGAACAGAATAGAAATAGACCCTCAACTCTATGGTCAACTCATCTTCGACAAAGCAGGAAAGAATGTCCAATGGAAAAAAGACAGTCTCTTCAATAAGTGGTGTTGGGAAAATTGGACAACCACAATCAGAAGAATGAAACTGGACCATTCCCTTACACCACACACATAAACAGACTCAAAATGGGTCAAAGACCTCAATGTGAGACAGGAATCCATCAAAATCCTTGAGGAGAACACAGGCAGAAACCTCTTCAACCTCAGCTACAGCAACTTCTTCCTAGAAACATCGCCAAAGGCAAGGGCAGCAAGGGTAAAAATGAACTCTGGGAACCTTGTCAAGATCAAAAGCTTTTGCACAGCAAAGGAAACAGTCAACAAATGGCAAGATTTCATTTCTATTGATGGCTGCATAGTATTCCATTATGTGTGTGTGTGTGTGTGTGTGTGTGTGTGTGTGTGTGTATGTATCTCACATCTTCATCCATTCATCTGTTGATGGACATCTAGGTTCTTTCCATAGATTGGTTATTGTGGACACTGCTGCTATAAACATTTGGGTGCACGTGCCCCTTCGGATCACTACTTTTGTATCTTTAGGGTAAATATACAGTACTGCAATTGCTGGGTTGTAGGGTAGATCTATTTTCAACTTTTTGAGGAACCTCCATACTGTTTTCCAGAGTGGCTGCACCAGCTTGCATTCCCACCAACACTGTAGGAGGGTTCCTCTTTCTCCACATCCTCGCCAACACCTGTCATTTCCTGACTGGTTAATTTTGGCCATTCTGACTGGCTGGTGTAAGGTGGTATCTCATCGTGGTTTTGATTTGTATTTCCCTGATGCCCAGTGATGTGGAGCATTTTTTCATGTGTCTGTTGGCCATCTGCATGTCTTCTTTGCAGAAATGTCTGTTCATGTCCTCTGCCCATTTCTTGATTGGATTATTTGTTCATTGGGTGTTGAGTTTGCTAAGCTCTTTATAGATTTTGGATACTAGCCCTTTATCTGATAAGTCATTTGCAAATATCTTCTCCCATTCTATCAGTTATATTGTTAAATGTCTGTCCGTGTCTTCTGCTCATTTATTGATTGGATTATTTATTCTTTGGGTGTTGAGTTTGATAAGGTCTTTACAGATTTGGGATACTAGTCTTTTATCTGATAAATCATTTGTGAATATCTTCTCCCATTCTGTCAGTTGTCTTTTCGATTTGTTGTAGGACCACTGCTGAAAGTTTTTTCAACATTAAACTGTGCATTCTTTAATTTCTTCAAATGAAGATACTACAGAAATAAAAGTGAGATTCAAATCTGGAGATTTTCTTTAAAGACTAGTAACAAGACATTGACAACATTGCCTAGAGGCAATGGTCTGGAGTGCATCCACAGATAGTCATCCCAGAGAAACAGCAAAGGGATAAGTATGTGGGACTCATAAAAGGTGTGAAAGAGGTATGCCCAGAATTCTACCAAACATTTAAAGAAGAGCTAATAGCTATCCTTTGAAAACCATTACAGAAATTCAAAAGGAAGGGAAACTTCCAAATTCATTGTATGAGGATAGCATTACCCTGATTCCAAAACCAGATAACACACCACACAAAAAAGAGAACTATAAGTCAATATTTCTTTTTTTCCTCTCCATACATTGTTTTTTTATTTTAATTTTTAAATAAAGATATAATGTATTATTAGCCCCAGGGTACAGGTCTATGAATCACCAGGTTTACACACTTCACAGCACTCACCATAGTACATACCATCCCCCCCACCACCCTCTCCCTACCCCCTTCCCCCCAGCCCCCCTCAGTTTGTTTTGTGACATTAAGAGTCTCTTATGGTTTGTCTCCCTCCCGATCCCATCTTGTTTCATTTATTCTTTTCCTACCCCCCAAGCCCCCCACTCCATTGCATCTCCACTTCCTCATATCAGGGAGATCATATGATAGTTGTCTTTCTCCAATTGGCTTATTTCGCTAAGCATAATATCCTCTAGTTCCATCCACATCATCGCAAATGGCAAGATTTCATTTCTTTTGATGGCTGCATATTATTCCATTGTATATATATACCACTTCTTCTTTATCCATTCATCTCTTGATGGATGTCTAGGTTCTTTCCATAGTTTGGCTATTGTGGACATTACTGCTATAAACATTCAGGTGCACATGCTCCTTTGGATCACTATGTTTGTATCTTTAAGGTAAATACCCAGTAGTACAATTGCTGGGTCGTAAGGTAGCTCTATTTTCAGCTTTTTGAGGAACCTCCATGCTGTTTTCCAGAGTGGTTGCACCAGCTTGCATTCCCACCAACACTGTAGGAGGGTTCCCCTTTCTCCGCATCCTCACCAGCATCTGTCATTTCCTGAGTTGATAATTTTAGCCACTCTGACTGGTGTGAGGTGGTATCTCATTATGGTTTTGATTTAGGCCAATATTTCTGACAAACATAGGTGCAGACATCCTCAATAAAATACTAGCAAACTGAATCCAACAATATGCTAAAAAAAAAAAGTATCCACCACAATCAAGTAGGATTTATTCCTCTGTTGCAAGAGTGAGTCAATATTTGCAAATCAATCAACATGATACACCATATTAATAGAAAAAGAAACATATGATCATTTCAATAGATGCAAAGAAAGCATTTCATGAAGTACAACATCCATTCATGATGAAAAACCCTCCACAAAGTAGGGATAGAAGGAATATACCTCAACATCATAAAGGACATCTATTAAAAACCCACAGAAAAGATCATCCTCAATAGGGAAAAACCAAGATGTTATCCTCTTAGATCTGCATGGAATAAGATAGGGATGTCCACTTTCACCACACTTATTTAAGGTAGTACAAGAAGTCCTAAGCCCCTCAATAAGGCAACAAAAAGAAATAAAGCGTATCAGTAAAGAAGTCAAACTTTCACTATTTGCAGGTGACATGATACTCCATAATAGATAACTCAAAAGACTCCACCAAAAAATTGCTAGAACTGATACATGAACTGCAGGATACAAAATCAATATACAGTAATCTTTTGCATTTCTATACAATAGAAATAATAATGAAAGAGCAGGAAGAGAAATCAAGGAATTGATCCATTTACAATTATACCAAAAACCATAAGGTACCTAGGAATAAACCTAACCAAAGAGGTATAAGATTGGTACTCTGAAAACTATAAAACCCTGATGAAAGAAATTGAAGATGACACAAAGAAATTGGAAACCATCCCATGCTCGTGGATTGGAAGAATAGCTATTGTAAAATTGTCTATACCACCAAAAGGAATCTACACATTTATTGCAACCCTTATCAAAATACCAACAGCATTTTTTCACAGAGGTAGAACAAACAATCCTAAAATTTGTATGAACCTCAAAGACCTCAAATAGCCAAAGCAATCTTGAAAAAGAAAAGCAAAACCAGAGGCACCAATGTTTCAGACTTCAAGTTGTTACATTACAAAGCTGTAGTGATCAATACAGCATGGTACTGGCACACTAACAGACACATAGACCAATGAACAGAGTAGAAAACCCAGAAATGAACCCACAACTATATGGTCAATTAATATTCAACAAAGCAGGAAAGTATAACCAATGGAAAAAAGACAGTGTCTTCAACAATCGGTGCTGGGAAAACTGGAGAGCAACATGCAAAGAATGAAACTGGACTATTTACTTATACCTTACACAAAAGTATACTCAAAAGGGTAAGGACCTATGTGTGAGACCAGAAACCCTAAGAATCCTAGAAGAGAGCAGAAGCAGTAATTTTTTTGACATTGGCCATAGCAACACCTTTCTAGATATGTCTCCTGAGGCAAGAGAATAAAAAGCAAAAATAAATTATTGGGATTACATCAAAATAAAAACTTCTGCACAGTGAAGAAAACTAAAAGATAACATGATGAATGGGAGAAGATATTTGCAAATGACATACCCAATCATGGATTTGTATAAAAAAAATAAATACCCTATACAACTCAGCACCCAAAAACAAATAACCCAATTAAAAAAGGGCAGAAGACATTTCTCCAAAGAAGACATAAGATGGCCAACAGAAATTGCTTCTTGGTATTTTGGGTAAGATAAAGTGCAGGTGACCAACAGACACACGAAAAGATGCTCAACATCATTCATCATCAAGGGAATCCAAATCAAAACTACAGTGAGATATCACCTCACAACTATCAGAATGGCTAAAATGAACAACACAAGAAACAAACATGTGTTGGCAAGATGTGGTGAAACAGGAACTCTCCTGTACTGTTGGTGGTGATGCAAACTGGTGCAGCCAATGTGGAAAACAGTATGGAGCTTCCTGAAAACATTAAAAATAGAACATCTTATGATTCAGCAATCATACAATTAGGTATTTACCAAAAGAATTAAAAAATGCTAGTTCAGAGGGATCCATGCATCCTATGTTTATGGCAGCATTTTGTGTAATACCCAAATTATGTAAACAACACAAGTGTCCATGGGTTGATTGATGAATGGATAAAAGAAAATGTAGGTATATATACATATGTATATAATATATATGAATATGAATATTATTCAGTCATAAAAAAGAATGAATTCTTGCCATTTGCAAAGACATGGATAGAGCTAGAGAAGATAATGCTAAGTGAGGTAAGTTAGTCAGTGAAAGACAAATACCATATGATTTTACTCATACATGGAATTTAAGAAACAAAACAAAGGATCAAAGGGAAAAAGAGAGAGAGAGAGAAACCAAGAAAGAGACTCTTGACTACGAAGAACAAACTAATGGTTACCAGAAGGGAGTGGGGTGGGGGAAATGGGTGAAATAGGTGATGGGGAATAAGGAGGGCACTTGAGATTAGCACAGGGTGTTGTATGGAATTGTTGAATCAGTATATTGCACACCTGACACCTATATAAAACTGTATGTTAACTAACTTGAATTTAAATACGAACTTTAAAAAAATAGATCTGACAGAATCAAGGTCCCAGTTCATCTAGGAAGGGAATTGAATATAATAAAAAGCTTTATTATTTGGGTCTCAAATTTTTCAGCATATGAAGCTAGGGGAGAAAATATAAATAGATTTATTGGGAAACGGATAGAATTATTCAGGAAAAAAACTTTCTGGACAAGATAGGCCTTGAAATAAACATGGCTGACATAAGAAAGAAAGATCTTGCCTCATATCCTGAAACCCATGTGGAAGTTCAGAGAAAGGGGAGAACTAGGGGTCAGGAACAGGAAGAAGATTTCACTGCATCAAAGATCAGCCAGCTAATGATGCAATTCCATGTAGCATGCTATATGCAACTACCTAAATTCAGAGAGCCTCAAAGAACCAATGGCAGTTTTAAGGTATAAATTTATGACAGGTAAGAAAAGATTAGAGGCATGAGATAAATAAGGGGATGCCTCTCTGATAACACTGTATCTTGTCTATAAAATTTCAAAGCCCCCACAGATTTGGAGCTAGAATCTTCAGGTTCAGAATTAACCTTAATAAACCAATCTTGCAAACATAATTTCTAAATCATACTACCCTCTCCATTTTCCCCTAATATATTGACTCTAGTTCAGTTACTAATGTCAAGAGAGAATATGTTTTCATTTTTTAAAAAATTTTTAAAAAGATTTTATTTATTTATTTGACAGACAGAGATCACAAGTAGGCATAGAGGCAGGCAGAGATAGAGGCAAAGCAGGCTCCTTGCTGAGCAGAGAGCCCAATACGGGGCTCAATCCAAGGACCCTGGGATCATGACCTGAGCGGAAGACAGAGGCTTTAAACCACTGTGCCACCCAGGCACCCCTGCGTTTTCAATGTTAATTGAAATGTTAACAGTCACAACTATAAAACTTCCACTTTGGGCCATTACAAAGTAACTGACCTTTGACCTACCCTCCTATCAACAACAAATACACATCGGACAAAATACATGTGGCAACAATTTTTCAGGTGATTAACAATAGGCAGTATAGTACTGTAATCCCTGAGAGAAAGAAAATATGGAAAGTAAACCCCACAATCACCCAGATTTTTGTCTATGAATACTCTCTTGACTCACACTGGGAAGTGGTGCCCTAGTAGAAAATTGACCTTAAAGAGCCAGATGCTGATGATCTGGGCTGCTGAAGAGATTGAACTTTATGGAACTCAGTAGTAGAGAAAATGAAACTGTGAAGATGGATGACATCAGATATCTTCATAGTCCTAAAATAACCACTGGGCTGCAAACAGTCAGGGCTTGACTCTGCTAGGCTTATTAGAGATTTTATAGTATGAAGTTGATTGCTAAATGGACGTACCATAGCTTATGTAGTGCTAAAATATATTAATATTCTAGCCTAGCTCCAGAGGAGAGATCCCACTGAACAAACACCTTAGGCATTCATCTGAGAAGCCCACACCTCAGGAATAAGGACCATATTCTACGGAAAAGAACAAAAAGTTAATGACCCACTCTAACAGAATAAAACTAAGCCAAACAGGACCAAAAGTATCCACCAGTAATTAAAGAGGTTTTCAAAACAAAACTCGACATCCTTTAAAAGAAGAGGAAATAATACAGACTCTACAATTTACCATTTATGATATCCAGCATACAAAATAAAATAATCCCAGGCATTCAAAAGGGCAGGAAGGCCCTGGAGTTAATAATAGTAGTCAATAGAAACACAAGAGAGGGTATGGCTGTTGGAGTTAGCAGACAAGGATTTTAAAGCGGGTATTATAAATATGTTTTTAAAGCCTAAAGGAAAATTATGGTCATAATGAGTGAATAAATGGGAAATTTCAGCAGATAAATAGAAATTATAAATATAAACTAAATATTTTATAACTGAAGAGTACATTATCTAACATAAGAAAATCACTGGGTGAGATTAACAGCTGAATGGAGGCTGCAGAAGAAAAGTTTGTTGAAGCTGGATCAACAAAATTTCTCATCTGAAAGAAAGATCGGGGGAAGACTAAAATAACTTAAGTTTCAGTGATATGTGGAATAATATCAAATGGTCTAACATGGTTGAAACTGGAGACAGAAAGAGAAAGAAAATGGTATTTAAAGAAAGCATGGCTAAAATTTCCCCAAATTTGTTAAAAAACAAGCACCCTTCTTATCTTAGATATCTGAATTCTAAATGGAATAAATACAAAGAAAACTATATTTGGGCACATCATCATCAATCTGCTGCCTTCTCATTAGAAGCAATGGAGGTTACAATTCAATGAAATGGTATCTTTAAAGTGATGAAAGAAAAAAAAAACAAAACAGAATTAAAAATCTACAGAAAACATCCTTCAAAACACAGGGCAAAATGAAGACATTTTCAGATAAGAAAAAGTTGGGAGAATTTGTTGCTAGTAGACCTGCCCTAAAAGGAATTCTAAAGGAAGTTCTTTAAGCTGAAGAGAAAGGGCATTAGACAGAAACTCAAATTTAGGAGGAGTTACCAAAAATGACAAACAGGTAAGTATAAATATCCTTGTATTTTTCTACTCTGAATTTCTTAGAAAGACAACTGACTATTTAAAGTAAAAACAACACTCTATATTATGGGTTTTATTATATTTATATAAATGTCAAATACATGATAATATCATATAGTGGGGAAGATGGAATTTTGCTGTTGAAATGTTCTCACATTTTATATTAAGAGCTATGATGTTATTTTGATTTTATTATGAAAGTTAAAATGCATATTATATTCCTAAATCAATGGTTCACGTATGGGGATGATTTTGCCTCCCAGGGGACATTGGACAATGTATGGAGACACATTCATTTTCAAAACTGGAAGGAGATGTTACTGGCATATAGTAAGTACCAGCTAGAGATACTGCTAAACATCCTACAATGCACAAGATAGTCCCCACAACAGATAATTATTTGATTGCAAATGTCAATAGTGCTGAGGTTGAGAAATACTGCTCTGTTTTTAAAAAAGGACTTATTTATTAATTCTAGACAGGGAGCAGGAGTGGAAGGGGCAGAGGGAGAGGGAGAGAGAATCTCAAACAGACTCTGTGCTGAGTGCAGAACCCCATGTGGGGTTTGATCTTACCATCCAGAGATGATGACCTGAGCCGAGACCAAGTTGGATGTTCAACTGACTTCACCATCGAGGTGCCCCAAGGAACCCTGCTCTAAAATAAGCACAAAAAAAAGAAAAGAGATATTATACAGGAATTAAAATGGAATAATAAAAAATATTTGTTAATCCAAAAGAAGTCAGGAAGGGAGGAATAGAGAAACAAAACATGAATAGGACAATTAGAAAACAAGTAGCAAGATGGTAGGCTTACACTAAATTTTATCAATAATTATATTAAATGTAAATGAATTCAATACTTCAAATAGAAGGCAGAAAATTATAGACTATATAAAAAAAGCAAGACTCAACTATAAGCACTTTAAAGAAACAAATTTTATATAAAGAAAATAAAAGAATGGAAAATGATAAATCACACGGACAGTAAGCAACAGAAAGCTGATGTAGCTATATTAATTTCTTACAGAATAAACTTCAAAACATGGTATATTAAACAAAAATAAAGAAGATTATTTCAAAATGATAAGGTCAATTCACCAGAAGGACATACTTAAGAAACTTTTAAATAACACTGTTTAAAAATGCATAAACTCAGAACTGATAAAATAAAGAGGCAAAGAGACAAATTCACAATCTAGGTGGAGAATTTAGGACTCCTTTTTCAGGAATTAATAGACCAAGTAGACAAAAAAAAAACAACACAAAAAAACCCTAGTAGAGATATAGAAGATTTGAACAAGATGATCAATGAACTTGACCTAATTAATATTTCTAGAATATCTTACCCCAAAAGTACAGAATACACACTCTTTTCAAGTGTCTGTGAAATAGTCACCAAGATAGACCATATGCCAGGTCATAACAATGAGTCTTAATTTATTTCAAAAGACCAAAATCCTACTTGGTATATTCTCTGATTATAATAGAAGAAAATTAGAAATCAATAACAATACGACATCTGGGAAGTCCTTAAATATTAGGGAATTAAACAACACATTTTAAATAAAATGTGGGTCAAAAAAATTCTAAGGGAGATTAGAAATTATTTAGAATTGAGTGAAAGTATACCAAATTTTGTGGCATACTATGAAAACAGTATTCAGTGGAGAGTTCACTGTTTTAAATGCTTATATTTAAAATGAGAAAAGTTTAAAACCAAATTAGTTTTCCTCCCTAAAATAGATAAAATAAGAAGAGTAAATTTAAAAAAAATGGAAGGAAAAATCAATAAAATAGTAAGAGGATAAACAACAGAAAATCAACAAAGCCAAAAGTTGATTCTTTGCATAAATAAAATTGGCAAACTCTAGGAGGATGATCAAGAAAAAGAAAAACACAAATTCTTAATACCATGAATAAAAAAAAGATGTCACTAAAAATATTATAGATGTTAAGAGGATACTATAGCAATGTTATGTACAAATTCATCCCAAGAAACTCAATATTTTTGATAAAATGGACAAATTCATCAAAAGAAAATTACAAAAATTAACAAGAAAAGAAATAGAAAATATGAATTTACTGTATCTACTAAAAAGGAAATTGCTAATACAAATTCTTTACACAAAAACTTCCAAAACCATGTTGCTTTACCTATGAATTATATCAAACATTTAAGGATGAAATACTACCCATACTTTGTAAATTATTTCAGAAAATAGGAGAAGGGATAACACCTCTCAACTTGGTTTTATGAGACCAGCAAAATCACAATATCAAAAATTGACAAAGACTAAAAGAAACTTATAGAACGATGTGTGTTATGAACTCAGATGCAAAATTCCTTAACAAAACAATAGTAGTAGTAGATTGAATAGTAGTAGTAGATCGAAGCCAAGAAAACATAAAAGTAGTAGTAGATTATACATAATCTATAGTATATTGTTTATATATATATATATATATATACTGATGTATATATAAAAATATATAAAAGGACAATACACCATAACCAACTAGGATTTCTGTAAAGAATATAAAGCTAGTTAAATGTTTAAGATCAATCAATGTAATTAACCATTGACAGAATAAAGGAAAAAAGCTATAATATTATCTTGATAGATGAAGAAAAGCATTTGACAAAAACTGTACATCCATTTATGATAGAAACTCAGAGAACTAGGAATAAAATGGAGCTTCCTCAACTTGAGTAAAGGCATCTACAAAAAAGCATGCAGCTAGAATCATCCCTAGTGACAAAATACTAAACATGTTCCCCTGAGTTTGGGAACAAATTGAAAATGTTCTTTTACCATCTCTAGTCAACAATGTACTGAAGATCTGCCTAATGTGATAAGGCAATAAAACAAGGTATACAAATTAGAAAGAAAAAGTAAAACTATTTTATTTTTGCAATCAATGTGATTCTTACTTTGAAAATCTTAAGAAGTCTAAAGACAACTAATAGAACTAATTAGTGAATTTATCAAGGGCTCAGGATACAAGGTCAATATAAAGATCCAACTTGATTTTTAAGTATTTGCAGCAAATAATTGAATAATGAAATTTGAAAATTCCATTTGTAATAGTGTCAAAAACATAAATACATCTTAGTACATTTAACAAATACTAAACTTCTACACTGAAAACTATAAAATATTGCTGGAAGAAAGTATAAAAGGCCTAAATAAGTGGCACAATTATACCATGGTAAATGGATTGTAAAATTCAATATTGTTGAGGTGTTGATTATCTTCAATTTCATCTATAGATTTGGTATAACCCCAATCACAACTGTAGCAGGTTTTTAAAAATAGAATTTGACAAACAGATGCTAAAACTTATATTAAAACTCAAGGGACAGAGAATAGTCAAAATGATCTTGAAAAAGACACAAAAGCTGGGCCACTTGTACTGCCTAACTTCAAGACTTACTATAAAGCTACATTAATCAATATGATATCATATTGGCATAAAAGCAGACAAATGGAGGAGAATAACAAATGCAAAAGTAGATCCAGGTTTGTAAGGTCAATTGATTTTTAATATAGACGCTAAAGCAATTCAATAGGGAAAGGAAATTCCTTTAAACATATGACCCCTGGTCAAGATGGCGGAGAAGTAGCAGGCTGAGACGACATCAGGCAGCAGGAGATCAGCTAGATAGCTTATCAAACCATTGCAAACACCTACAAATCCAACAGGAGATCGAAGAGAAGAAGAGCAACAATTCTAGAAACAGAAAATCGACCACTTTCTGAAAGGTAGGACCAGCGGAGAAGTGAATCCAACATGAAAGGAAGATAGTCCCTGGGGGGAGGGGCTGGCTCCCAGCAGGCAGTGGAGCAATGGAGCACAAAATCAGGACCTTTAAAAGTCTGCTCCACGGAGGGACATCACTCCAGAGTCTAAACTGGGGTGAAGCCCATGTGGGGACAATGTGGCCCCAGGTCCCATGGGGTCACAGAAGGATCAGGGGTGTCTGAGTGTTGCAGAGCTCACATGTATTAGAGCAGGGAAGCCAGCTAGAGACAGAGCCAAGGAGTGAGCTCTCAACTTGGGGTTACCTTGAACCATAATCCGTGTCACCACTGCTCTGTGAGTGGGGTCCCCACAAGATCCAGGGAGACACTCCCTGGAAGAGCTCAGGGATCTGTGGGGTCCTGAGACTCCAGGCAGAGTGGTGTGCCAGAGACAGAGACGCTTGGTCACAGGCTGGGTGAGCTCAGAGCACAGTCAGAAGCCAGGGAGATGGGAGTGATTGAACGCTTTTCTCCAAGTGCAGCCAGGAGATGGGAGTGATTGAGCACTTTTCTCTGAAGGCGCACTGAGGACTGGGGTCCTGAGCTCTCAACTCCTCCAAGCCGGAGATTGAGAGGCCGCCATTTTCATTCCCATCCTACGGAACTCTACGGAAAGCCTTCAGGGAACAAAAGCTCCCGAAAGTGAACCTGAGTGGATTACTTAGCCCAGCCCCTGGTAGGGGCCGTGTAATTGCGCCTGGGGCAGACACACTTGGAAATCACTACAACAGACCCCTCCCCAAGAAGATCAACAAGAAATCCAGCCAAGACCAAGTTCACTTAACAAGGAGAACAGCAGAATTCCAGAGGAGGAGAAAGCAAAGCATGGAATTCATGGCTTTTCCCCCATGATTCTTTAGTCTTGCAGTTAGCTAATTTTTTTAATTTTATTTTTTTTTCTTCTGCTAAATTTTTTTTAACTTTTACCCTTTCCTCTTTTAACATTTTTTAACTAGTTTTTTTTTAATATTTTATTTATTTATTTGACAGAGAGAGATCACAAGTAGGCAGAGAGGCAGACAGAGAGAGAGAGAGGAGGAAGCAGGCTCCCTGCAGAGCAGAGAACCCAATGCGGGGCTCGATCCCAGGACCTGGGATCATAACCTGAGCCAAAGGCAGAGGCCTTAACCCACTGAGCCACCCAGCTGTCCCTTAACTAGTTTATCTTAACAATACCTTTCATTAAAAATAATAATAATAATATATTTTTAACCTTCATTCTTATAATCATATTTTATCCTTCATTGTATATAACTTTATTTTTGGTATACACATAGGGTTTTTTCTTCTAAAAAATTTGGGGTACAACTTCTTCTAATACATCAAAATATACCCTAAATCTAGCTCCAGGCCTGTTCTAGTCTCCAGCCTGAGCAAATTCTCTCCACTTTCTTTTCTTTATTCTCCCAACCAACTTACTTTATCAACTCCTTTTTTAGAAATTAAAAAAATTTTTTTCATCTTTATAGGCATATTCTAGCCCTTCATTGTGTTTACCCTTCTATGTTTTTCATTCTTTAAAATTTTGGGAGGTAGTTTCTTCTAAGAGACCAAAATACTCCTCAAATTAAGTCATATATATGTATGTGTATACATATACACATACATATATATTTTTCTTTATATGTTTTCTTTGTTTGTTTTCTTTTTAAAAAAGATTTTATGTATTTATTTGACAGACAAATCACAAGTAGGCAGAGAGGCAGGCAGAGAGAGAAGGGGAAGCAGGCTCCACACTGAGCAGAGAGCCCGATGCGGGGCTCAATCCCAGGACACTGGGATCATGACCTGAGCGGAAGGCAGAGGCTTTAACGCACTGAGCCACCCAGGCGCCCCTGTTTTCTTTTTCTAATTTTTTTTCCTGAACTTCTTTTTATCCTCTTTCTCCCCCCCCCCCCCCACGATTTGGGATTGCTTCTGATTTGGTTAAAGCACATTTTCCTGGTGTCTTTGCCACTCTTTTAGTATTTTATTTGCTCCTTCATATATTCTTATCTGGACAAAATGACAAGGCAGAAAAACTCAAAACAAGCATCAAAATCCAAGAGGTGCAGAGAAACCTCTCCCAAATCAATAAGAATAGGTCCACACCCCATCACCTAATAGTAAAATTTACAAGTCTTAGTGCTAAAGAGAAAATCCTGAAAGCAGCGCAAGAAAAGCAGTCTGTATACAATGGTAAAAATATTAGATTGGCAGTGGACTTATCCACAGAGACCTGGCAGGCCAGAAAGAACTGGCATGATATATTCAGAGCACTAAACGAGAAAAACATGTAGCCAAGAATACTATATCCAGCTAAGTTACCCTTGAAAATATAAAGAAAGATAAAAAGCTTCCAGGACATAAAAAAACTGAAAGAACTTGTAAACACCAAACCAGCTCTACAGGAAATATTGAAAGGGGTCCTCTAAGCAAAGAGCGACCCTAAAAGTAGTAGATCAGAAAGAAACGGAGACAGTATACAGTAGCAGTCACCTTAAAGGCAATACAATGGCACTAAATTCATATCTCTCAATAGTTACCCTCAATGTAAATGGAATAAATGTCCCAATCAAAAGACACGGCGTGTCAGAATGGATAAATAAAGAAAACCCATCAATATGCTGCCTACAAGAAACTCATTTTAGACCTGAAGACACCTCCAGATTGAAAGTGAGGAGGTGGAAAACAATTTACCATGCTAATGGACAAAAGAAAGCTGGGGTGGCAATCTTTATATCAGATACATTAGAGTTTAAGCCAAACACTATAATAAGAGATGAGGAAGGACATTATATCATACTCAAAGGGTCTTTCCAACAGGAAGATCTAACCATTTTAAATATCTATGCCCCTAACATGGGAGCAGCCAACTATATAAACCAATTAATACCAAAATCAAAGAAACACATCGGCAATAATATAATAATAGTAAGGGACTTTAACACTCCCCTCACTGAAATGGACAGATCATCCAAGCAAAAGATCAACAAGGAAATAAAGGTCTTAAATGACACACTGGAACAGATGGACATCACAGATATATTGAGAACATTCCATCCCAAAGCAACAGAATACACATTCTTCTCTAGTGCCCATGGAACATTCTCCAGAATAGATCTCATCCTGGGTCATAAATCAGGTCTCAATTGGTATCAAAAGATTGGAATCATTCCCTGCATATTTTTAGACTACAATGCTCTGAATCTAGAACTCAATCACAAGAGGAAATTTGGAAAGAACCCAAATACATGGAGACTAAAGAGCATCCTTCTAAAGAATGAATGGGTCAACCAGGAAATTAAAGAAGAATTGAAAAAATTCATGGAAACAAATGATAATGAAAACACAATCGTTCAAAATCTGTGGGACACAGCAAAGGCAGTCATGAGAGGAAAATATATATAGTGATACAAGCCTTTCTCAAGATACAAGAAAGGTCTCAAGTACACAACGTGACCCTACACCTAAAGGAGCTGGAGAAAGAACAACAAAGAAAGCCTAAACCTAGCAGGAGAAGAGAAATCATAAAGATCAGAGCAGAAATCAATGACATAGAAACCAAAAGAACAAGAGAACAAATCAACGAAACTAAGAGCTGGTTCTTTGAAAGAATTAATAAGATTGATAAACCCCTGGCCAGACTTATCCAAAAGAAAAGAGAAAGGACCCAAATAAATAAAATCATGAATGAAAGAGGAGAGATTACAACCAGCATCAAAGAAATACAAACAATTATAAGAACATACTATGAGCAACTCTATGTCAACAAATTTGACAATCTGGAAGAAATGGATGCTTTCCTAGAGACATATAAACTGCCAAAACTGAACCAGGAAGAAATGGAAAACCTGAACAGACCCATAACCAGTAAGGAGATTGAAACAGTCATCCAAAATCTCCAAACAAACAAAAGCCCAGAGCCAGACGGCTTCCCAGGGGAATTCTACCAAACAGTTAAAGAAGAATTAATTCCTATTCTCCTGAAACTGTTCCAAAAAATAGAAATGGAAGGAAAACTTCCAAACTCATTGTATGAGGCCAGTATCACCTTGATCCAAAACCAGACAAGGATCCCATCAAAAAAGAGAATTACAGACCAATATCCTTGATGAACACAGATGTGAAAATTCTCACCAAAATCCTAGCCAGTAGGATCCAACAGTACATTAAAAGGATTATTCACCACGACCAATTGGGGTTTATTCCTGGACTGCAAGGTTGGTTCAACATTTGCAAATCAATGTGATACAATACATTAATAAAAGAAAGAATAAGAACCATATGATACTCTCTATAGATGCTGAAAAATCATTTGACAATGTACAGCATCCCTTCCTGATCAAAACTCTTCAAAGTGTAGGGATAGAGGGCACATACCTCATTATTATCAAAGCCATCATGAAAAATCCACCACAAATATCATTCTCAGTGGAGAAAAACTGAAAGCTTTTCTGCTAAGGTTAGGAACACAGTAGGGATGTCCATTATCACCACTGCTGTTCAACATAGTACTAGAAGTCCTAGCCTCAGCAATCAGACAACAAAAGGAAATTAAAGGTATCCAAATCGGCAAAGAAGAAGTCAAACTATCACTCTTTTCAGATGATATGATACTATTTGTGGAAAACCCAAAAATCTCCAGTCCAAAACTGCTAGAACATGTACAGGAATTCAGTAAAGTGTCAGGATATAAAATCAATGCACAGAAATCAGTTGCATTTCTATACACCAACAACAAGACAGAAGAAAGAGAAATCAAGGAGTCAATCCCATTTACAATTGCACTCAAAACCATAAGATACCTAGGAATAAACCTAACCCAAAGAGGCAAAGAATCTATACTCAGAAAACTATAAAATACTCATGAAAGAAATTGAGGAAGACATAAAGAAATGGAAAAATGTTCCATGCTCCTGGATTGGAAGAACAAATATAGTGAAAATTTCTATGCTATCTAAAGCTATCTACACATTTAATGCAATCCCTATCAAAATCCCACCCATTTTTTTCAAAGAAATGGAATAAATAATCCTAAAATTTATATGGAACCAAAAAAGACCTCGAATAGCCAAAGGAATATTGAAAAAGAAAGCCAAAGCTGGTGGCATCACAATTCCAGACTTCAAGCTCTATTACAAAGCTGTCATCATCAAGACAGTATGGTACTGGCACAAAAACAGACACATAGATCAATGGAATAGAATAGAGAGCCCAGAAATAGACCCTCAACTCTAAGGTCAACTAATCTTCATCAAAGCAGGAAAGAATGTCCAATGGAAAAAAGACAGCCTCTTCAACAAATGGTGTTGGGAAAACTGGACAGCCACATGCAGAAAAATGAAATTGGACCATTTCCTTACAACACACACGAAAATATACTCAAAATGGATGAAGGACCTCAATGTGAGAAAGGAATCCATCCAAATCTTTGAGGAGAACACAGGCAGCAACCTCTTCGACCTCAGCCGCAGCAACTTCTTCCTAGGAACATCGCCAAAGGCAAGGGAAGCAAGGGCAAAAATGAACTACTGGGACTTCATCAAGATCAAAAGCTTTTGCACAGCAAAGGAAACAGTTAACAAAACCAAAAGACAACTGACAGAATGGGAGAAGATATTTCAAATGACATATCAGATAAAGGGCGAGTATCCATAATCTATAACGAGCTTAGCAAACTCAACACCCAACGGACAAATAATCCAATCAAGAAATGGGCAGAGGACATGAACAGATATTTCTGCAAAGAAGACATGCAGATGGCCAACAGACACATGTAAAAATGTTCCAGATCACTCGGCATCAGGGAAATACAAATCAAAACCACAATGAGATACCACCTCACACCAGTCAGAGTGGCTAAAATGAACAAGTCAGGAAATGACAGATGGTGGTGAGGATGTGGAGAAAGGGGAACCCTCCTACAGTGTTGGTGGGAATGCAAGCTGGTGCAACCACCCTGGAAAACAGCATGGAGGTTCCTCAAAAAGTTGAAAATAGAGCTACCCTATTGCCCAGCAATTGTACTACTGGGTATTTACCCTAAAGATACAAACATAGCGATCCGAAGGATCACGTGCACCCGAATGTTTATAGCAGCAATGTCTACAATAGCCAAACTATGGAAAGAACCTAGATGTCCATCAAGAGATGAATGGATAAAGAAGAGGTGGTATATATATACAATGGAATACTATGCAGCCATCAAAAGAAATGAAATCTTGCCATTTGCGATGATGTGGATGGAACTAGAGGGTATTATGCTTAGCGAAATAAGCCAATTGGGGAAAGACAACTATCATATGATCTCCCTGATATGAGGAAGTGGAGATGCAACGTGGGGGGTTTGGGTCATAGGAAAAGAATAAATGAAACAAGATCGGATCGGGAGGGAGACAAACCATAAGAGATTCTTAATCTCACAAAACAAACTGAGGGTTCCTCAGGGGAGGGGTGTTGGGAGAGGGTGGTGTGGTTATGGGCATTGGGGAGGGTATGTGCTATGGTGAGTGCTGTGAAGTGTGTAAACCTGGTGATTCACAGACCTGTACCCCTGGGGCTAATAATACATTATATGGTTATAAAAAATAAAAAATTTTAAAAAAAGAAAAAAAATCATATGACTCCTGACCAACTGGATATTCATATGGAAAATAATGAACATTGACAACATATGTAAACATAAACACACATTGTATAATAGGTGTGAATGCAATAGCTAATACTATAAAGCTTCTAGAAGAAAGCTACTAGAGACTATTTGTGCTATCTAGGCATAGGTAAAGATTTCTTAAATAGGGCATAGAAATCATTAAACATAAAATAAAAATTGATAAATTGACTTCATAAAAATTTAAAACTTCTGTTCATTAAAGTAGACAATAGAAAAAATTTAAGGCAAGCCAGAAACTGGTGGAAAATATTCACAACACAGTTTCCTGACAAAGAGCTTGTAGTAAAGATATAAAAAGAATGGTTTTAATGTAATAATATAAATGTAATAAACTCAATTTAAATGATAAAAATACTTGAAAAGACACTTAAGAAAAGAAGACATAGTAATGCCCAATAAGCACATAGAAAAGTGCTCAAATTTATTAGTAATCCAGGAGTAGAAATGAAAACCACAGTGAGCTATTAAAACCAGTATTCAGCCATCAGAATGGCTATAATTAAAATGACTGGCAACACCAAATTTTTTCAAGGATATGGAGCAACTCATATATTGCTGAGGACATGGAAATGATTCAATCACTTTGGAGAACTGTTTAACAAACTTTTATTAGATAGGTAACTATACATCTATACAAGTGTACAACTAGTGTATATATATATGTATACATATGTATATATATATATTTATAACTATACATGTGACCCAGCAATCCCACTCCTATATATTTAGCTGAGAAAAATGAAAGCATAATTTCACAAAACATTCATATATAAGAATGTTTATTGTTGTCTTTCTCTGATTGACTTATTTTGCTTAGCATAATATTCTCTAGTTCCACCCATGTCATTGCAAATGGCAAGATTTAATTTTTTTGATGGCTGAGTAATATGATCTTACTGATATGTAGAATTTAAGAAACAAGGCAGGGGATTATAGGGGAATAGAGGAAAAATGAAACAGGATGATACCAGAGAGGGAGACAAACCATAAGAGACTCTTTTTTATTATTATTATGTTCAATTAGCCATCATATTGTACATCATTAGTTTTTGGTGTAGTGTTCACCGATTCCTTAGTTGCATATAACACCAGTGCTCATCACAACATGTGCCCTCCTTATACCCATCACCCAGCTATACCATCCCCTGACACCCCTCCCCTCTGTAACCCTTGGTATGGTTCCTGGAGTCCAGAGTCTGTCATGGATTATTTCCATCTCTGATTTCTTCCCATTCAGTTTTTCCTCCCTTCCTCTGTGGTCTTCCACACGATTCCTTATGTTCCACATATGAGTGAAACCATATGATAATTATCTTTCTCTACTTGCCTTATTTCACTTAGCACAATCCCCTCCAGTTCCATCCATGTCGATGAAAATGGTGGGTATTCATGCTTTCTGATGGCTAATATTCCATTGTATATATGAACCATATCTTCTTTATCCATTCAACTGTTGAAAGGCACCTTGGCTCCTTCCACAGTTTGGCTATCCTGGACATTGCTGCTATGAACACTGGGGTGCATGTGCTCCTTCTTTTCACTACATCTATATCTTTGGGGTAAATACCTAGTAGTGCAATTGCTGGGTCATAAGGTAGCTCTATTTTTAACATCTTAAGGAATATCCACACTGTTTTCCAGAGTGGTTGCACCAGCTTGCATTTCCACCAACAGTGTAAGAGGGTTCCCCTTTCCCCACATCCTTGCCAACACTGGTTGTTTCCTGTCTTGTTAATTTTTGCCATTCTAACTGGTGTAAGGTGGCATCTCATTGTGGTTTTGATTTGTATTTACCTGGTGGCTAGTGATTGTTGAATATTTTTCATACGTCTGTTAGCCATTTGTACGTCTCCTTTGGATTTTAGGAAACAAACTGAGGGTTACTGGAGGGGATGGGGAGGGGGTTGGGGTAACTGGGTGATGGACATTGGGGAGGGTATGTGTTATAATGAGCACTGGGTATTATATAAGACTGATGAATCACAGATCTGTACCCCTGAAAAAATAATGCATTATATGTTAATTAGTGGATTTTAAATTAAAAAAATAAAAATTTAAAAATAAATTCCAGATGGATTAAAAGCCTAAATGTAAAAAGCTAAACAATAAAAGTCATATAAGAGAATATCTTTTATACTATCAAAGTAGAAAAGGAAATAAGACTCACACACAAAAATTTAAACCTTAAAGGAAAGACTGATAAATTAAAATAGAAGTCACTAAAAACCAAGTCAAAAGACCTGTCACAACATACCGGAAGAAGGCATTTCCAACACATAAAAGAAGCAGAGGTTTAGAGATGCAGAAATTAGAATTTCTACAAATCAGTAAGGGCAAAAATTCAATAGAAAAATGGGCAAATGATATGAACAGATAATTCAGAGAAAAGAAAATCAAAAGAGTCATTAAACATACTGAAGGATGTTCAATGTCATGAGTAATCAATGATACCCATCACACTGGCAAAAATTAAGAGGTCTAACAATGTTAGGAATCAGCAAAAATGTGGAAAAACAGCAAACACCAAAGACAGATGATGAGAATAGAAACAAACAGGAGGTCTCCTTGGCAATAACAGTAGAATAAGCTACTGTATTGTCTAAGAACTCCACCTCCAGATAATAACTTAGAGAAACTTCACATGGGCATACAAGATTAGTACAAAGATGTATAATGTGGCCTTGTTTATAATAGTAAAAGATTAGAAACAATATGAATGTCTATCAGTAGGGAAATAAACTGTGGCATATTCATTCAATTGATATTATAGGACTACTAAAATGAATACCTGAAACAGAAACAACTTTAAATTGAATGGAATACCCCTCAGCAATAAAAAAAAAATAGTGAACAACTGATACGTAAAACAATATGAATGAGTCTCAAAACCATTATGTTGTGTGAAAACATAACACATACTTCATGTTGAGAACAGATAACATTAATCAATATGGTAAAAATTATAATAGTGATTTTCTATGGGAATGTAGAAACTGATTGAAAAGGGCATGAAGGAATTTTCTAGAGTGATGGAAATGTTCTGTATTTTGATTGAGGTGTTGGTTACGGGTATGTGCACATTTTTCAAAAGTAATCAAGTTATACCCTTTATTTATTTATTTATTCGAGAGAGAGACAGTGAGAGAGAGTATGAGTGAGGAGAAGGTCCGAGAGAGAAGCAGACTCCACGTGGAGCTGGGAGCCCGATGCAGGACTCGATCCTGGGACTCCAGGATCATGACCTGAGCTGAAGGCAGTTGCTTAACCAACTGAGCCACCCAGGCGCCCCATCAAGTTATGCCCTTTATACCTGTACATTTCACTGTATGTAAATTTTAGACAAATTTTTAAAAAATCTCTAAGGGAAAATTATTTTGGGGTCACATAATCATCAATCCTGAAAGCCAGGTTAGTGAGTTTGGATTTAATCTTGCATGTAACAAGCCTTGAACAGAGGTTTTTTTTTTTTTTTTTTTTAATTTTTTTTTAAGATTTTGTTTATTTATTAGTTAGAGAGAGAGAGATCGAGCACAGGCAGACAGAGAGGCAGGCAGAGGCAGAGGGAGAAGCAGGCTCCCTGCCGAGCAAGGAGCCCGATGTGGGACTCGATCCAAGGACGCTGGGATCATGACCTGAGCTGAAGGCAGCCGCCTAACCAACTGAGCCACCCAGGCGTCCCCAGAGGTTTTTTTTTTTTTTTAAAGAAATATTTTATTTATTTATGAGACAGGGAGGGAGAACAGGCATGTGCAAGAGAGTGAGCACCAGAAGTAGGAGAGTCAGAGGAAGAGGGAGAAGACATGGGGCTCGTGGGGCTCTCAATTCCAGGACCCCAGGATCATGACCTGAGCTGAAGTCAGACGCTTAACCAACTGAGACACCCAGGTGCCCCTTGATAGAGACTTTTAACCAGGAACTAAATATATTTATTTTTAAAGGAATACATTTCTGACAAAACTGTAAAAGACAGATTGGAAAGGGGAGTAGCTGGAGGTTATTACAAATCCAGGCAGTAAATGATGAGGCATGGAACTAGGGCAGTGGAAGTGGGGGTGAGAGGTTAACAGATGGGAGAAACATCAAAGAGTCAATATCAACAGAAATGTTTGCTGGGGTTGGAAAGAGAGAAGGAGTTGAGGATAGTTGCTATTTACGAAGGTAGAGACCACAGGTATGTTTTTATTGGGTAGAGGGAATGAAGGGTTGGGGGGACAGGAAATAGGTTCAGTTATGAATTGAGGTCAAGCTGCCTGCAGGACATCTGTGTGGAGTTATCCAATCAGAACTTGGAAGTATGGATATGGATCACTTGAGAGTGACCAGGACAGGAATCAGGGCTAGAGAAGAAGATTACATGGCCTGAGAAGATAAGTAAAGTGACAGATAAGAGGCTCAAAGGCGGTGTTGCACCAGGGGTCTCAGACCTGATATCTTACACCAAGCTTGAGAGAGCAAATGTGTAATACTTCTAAACACCAAATTATAATCTGCTTACTTTCAGAAAACCTTAAATGCCCTCATGTCTTAATCCTACAGACTTTCATCATACTGACAACACATAAGAAGGACAAAGGAGGGTAGGTTTGATGATAACTAACTGGTGCCAATTCTCAACACCCTGTCAGGAAGCACCTTTACTTTAAGGAATGTAGTAGAGGTCACAATACAGGGCAATGCAAGTGGTGCAAATTTAATCAGCTTTGGGAGCTGGGAGCTGAGAGTTGCAGAATGCGAAGTGGTAGGTTGCATTCTGTGACTCTCCTATTTTAGTGACATATTTTTAACCATTTGAATATTAGGTGAAAATCCACATACAAATCTTCCTGTTCTCCTTCTGTTGATGGTTGTGGCAGCAGGTGGTGGTGGTGAGTCCTTAAAATGACATTGATGATTGCAATTGGTGAATGTGTCCCTGAGCACCTCAAAGCTTTCAGGTAGCCACCCTCCTCATGATTTTAGGTGGATAAAGCATCCAACAGACAGAATATACAGAATATCTAACTTTAAGATAAAACCAGGGAAGAGGATCTAGTGAAGTTTAGAGAGAAGAGATGGGAGAAAAATGAGGAAGAAAAGCAGCCAAGGGCCAAGAAAGAGAATCAATAGAGTGTGCTCAACAATACTGAACACTGCCAAGAGGTCAGCAGGTTGACTACTTGTAATTGGCAATTAGTTGAAAATTAGCTTGTCATCAGAGAAATTTTTTGAATTATTACTGAAGTATAATTGACATATACTATAATAATTTCAGGTATACAGTATATTGATATGACAAATCTGTGCATTGTTCAGTGTTCACCATGGTAAGTATAGTTAACATCCGTTACCTATACATCTGTACATTATTACAATATTATTTTTTTAAGATTTATTTATTTGAGAGAAAGAGAGCGAGCACACAATCGGGGAAGGAGCAAAAGGAGAGGGAGAGGAGCAGGGAGCCTAATTATGGAGCTCCATGTCATGACCCTGAGATCATGACCTGAGCCAAAACCAGGAACCTGATGCTCAACTCACTGAGTCACCCAGGCATCCCAACAATATTGCTGACTATATTTCCTATGCTATAATTTTCGTCTCCATGACTTACTTGTTTTATAACTGGAATGTTACACTTCTTCATCCCCTTTACATATTTCACTGATCTCTCCACCCACCTCCCCAAATGAATTAAGGACTATTTCCACAGAGTTATGAAAGTGAAATCTCAGGGAACTAAAGAGTAGAAGAATAAAGCGTAGGCACCAAATACACCTCTTATTTGGAAAAAGTTATGAAAAAAAAAAAAAAAAGAATGTGTGTGAAGAGGTAGAGGGCAGTAGCTTGCAGAAGAACCAGAACTCAGGAACATTTATTTAGGCAATGAAAACCTAAGCATGCTTGATGGATAAGGGAAAAAGAGGCAGAAACCGAAGAAAGGATAAACGACAAATAAAAGTGAGTGAGGGAGCAAGCAGGAGAAAGAATCTGAGAGCCAACATACAGTCTTTTCCCAACAATCCAGGCATACTATGGATTAGGACAGGACGAAGCTCTCTTGGCAAGTTTCCCAACTTCCCTGCCTTCCTTTCTCTTTAGGCTACAGTTAAAACTACCTGCTGCTCAGCTATACCTGAGTGCTGAGTGGTCCACTTATGTTCCCAAACTCAACATACTCAGAAGTCAACAATTCATTCTTTTCAAAACGTTTTTTCTGTCATGCTTTTCATATTTCATCTAGCCGCACCTTCCTCTCTGCAGTGGTAAATAAGACCCTGCATCTGTATGTGGCTCACCAGGAGTATTCAAGGTTAATAAGAAGATATAGGACTTCAGTTAGATCACAAGTAAACCATAGCTCTGAGGGACCAGGCCATCTGATGTATCTGCCTGGGCTATAATAAATCCCAAGGAGCCCATTTCCAATAAGGAAGATCCTCTCCTATGGAGCTTCATAATTAAAGATTTATTTATTTGGCAGAGATCACAAGTAGGCAGAGAGGCAGGCAGAGACAGAGAGGGGGGATAACCAGGCTCTCTACTGAGCAGAGAGCCCGAATCGAGGCTTAATCCCAGAACCCTGGGATCATGACCTGAGCCGAAAGCAGAGGCTTTAACCCACTGAGCCACCCAGGTGCCCCTGGAGCTTCATAATTAATGAAAACCTCAGCCTGACCCTCTTAAGAGGCTGGAATCTTTCCCAGCAACTGAGCTGTCTTTTTTTTAATATAAAGATTTTATTTATTTATTTTTCAGAGAGAGAGAGAGAGAGAGAGAGAGAGAGAGAGAGAGAGAGAACACACAAGCAGGGGAGCTGCAGGCAGAGGTAGAAGAAGAAGCAGGCTCCCTGCGGAGCAAGAAGCCCAATGCAGGACTTGATCCCAGGATCACAACCTGAGCCAAAGGCAGATGCTTAACTGACTGAGCCACTCAGGCAACCTGACTTGAGCTGTATTGAAAATGCAATCCATCTGGATCTTGGCTGATGCTTGACAGGCCTGAATGCCCATCCAGTCCACCAGTGGAATGATCAACTTGGCAGAATTATGGGAAGCTAAATCCATGTATCTCTTATCCCTGTAACACTTGATCACCTCCCAAATATAGGAAGTCTTGGGTCTTCTGACCATCCTCTGCCACATTCACATTTTCAGAATGCCCTGTGCCTTCTCACTCCCATTCCAAACTCTCAGTGGTTTCCACTCTCCAAAAAGTTTCCTCTGAACCCTGAAGAACTCTCTTTTCTATGGTTAAAAACTTCCCATATTCTCATCCTCCTCTTGGAGATTTCCTCCATCTTCTTGTTGAAACAGAGCCAGGCCTCTCCCTTCAAAGACTCAGCTTCAGGTAAAGCCCTTTCAAGGGGGAATACTCTTTTTCCACACTTCAGTTCTGCTTGCCACTTTCAGGACATTGTTTTTCCATCTTGGAGAAAAACACCCCATTGATTTTCATGCCATCAGCTCATTATCGAAGACTGAAATTCAGCCTGTATTCTGTATGCTATCATGTTCTGAGTTCTAAAGGAATCTGCATCATCTTTTATACTGGCTAAGTAATTAAAGCTCGATCAATATGGTCATAGTAAGCAGGTTGATTATCCCAAAAATGATGAGTAAATTTAACCTTCAGTGGTTATCAGTGTTAAATGCAACCTCCATAGATTACAGAAATTAGTCACCATAGTTTACAATTTGAAGTCAACAAATCCTGCTTTCTGTGCTAACAAATGTAGTTTCTGATAATAAACATTGATAATCTCAAAGTTATAAGTCAACAGTTTTTAGAACTATTTTTAAAAAATCTTTCTGTTATCTCTGTCTGTCAAATAAATAAAAAAAATCTTTCTGTTAAAAAAATCTCTGACATTGTTAGTAATTAGAGCTAAACAGAAAGTTGACCTCATGATAAGAATATATTGCATACATACAGATTTAACTAAAAATTTGTGCTAGCTGGTATGTAACTCTTCCCCAAACTTCATTATTTCCTATAATAAATTTCCTATAATATTTCCTATAATAAAACCTAAGGGCTAAGCTAGAGCATTGTATACACAAATTACTTGTGTCCACAGATTTCTTAATGTTTTCCATTAAGAGGTTCAAAGAACTTAAAGAATAAATCAAGTTAATGCAACAATTATTCATTTTAATTTCCAGAGGTTAAACCACTCTTTCCCCATTGCTGTCATCTATAAAGCCCCTGGTCCTCCTCTTAATCCATTAAGACATTAATACAAAGTATCACTGATTTCTTGTATATCCAAACATCTGCCATTATCCTGAACACTACATCAGCCAGAAACAGAGTGTTATGGGCTGAACTATATCCACCCAAAACTCATATGTTGAAGTCCTAACCCCAGTACTCAAGAATGTGATTTATTAGGAAATATGGACTTTAGGGGCACCTGGGTGGCTCAGTTGGTGAAACGACTGCCTTCAGCTCAAGTCATGACCCTGGAGTCCTGGGATCGAGTCCCGCATCAGGCTCCCAGCTCCATGGGGAGTCTGCTTCTCCCTCTGACCTTCTCCTCACTCATGCTCTCTCTCACTGTCTCTCTCTCAAATAAATAAATAAAATATTTTAAAAAAATATGGACTTTAAAGAGGTATGTAAGGCTAAATGAGGGCATTAGGATGAGCCTTAATCCAATATTACTGGTGCTTTTATAAGAAGAAGAGATTAGGGCATAGACACACATAGAAAGAAAATCTTGTGAAGATACAGGGACAAGATAACTATCTACAAGCCAAGGAGAGAAATATCAGAAGAAGCCAACCTTGCTGACACCTTAATCTCAGACTTTCAGCCTACAAGATCATGAGAAAATATATTTCTGTGATTTAAGCCACACAATGTTTAGCATTTTGTTATGGCAGCGCTAGCAAACTAATACACACAGTATTTACTATGTGCCAGGCATTGTTCTAAGTGCTTTACCCCTATTAACTATTTAATCCTCAAAGCATCTATATAAAATTGGCAGATAAGGAAAGTGAGATACAGAGAAATAAAATAACTTGCCAATCCTACATAGTTTAACAGTCAGAAGCCGATTGTCCAATTGAAATCAGGTTGTCCAATTCCAGTAAATAACTTTTAGACAATCATTCTTGGATCCTGCAAAGCACTGTATATGCCATTAACCTTTATTTAGATGTAGAAGCAAAAAGGGTAGAGACTATTTAAGTAAATTACCCACTGAATCCTGCTCTGTTGAGTGACATAAGTATCCATGTAGATATTTAGCCCCTCAATTTCATGACCTTCAGTCCACGCCTGGCTACTATCTTATTACTCTTATCCTATCTAGGGCCAAAGAGCTTTAAAATGTCACTAGAATGTCTCCATTTACTTCAGTGTAATTCTTTAATCCAGTGCAATATGGTTCCTATGCCTACCAGGTTTCTGAAGGAGCCACTACTAAGGTTATTTGCAACCTCTTTTTGCTGAGTACAATGGAAAGCTTTCATCTTATTTGTTTCTGTAATTTTCAATAGGTACCATATACACTTGAAACAATATTTTAAAAGTTTAAAAAGGAAGTGTCTGTTTCCAACTGAGGTTTTACAGCTTAGTTCCCTTTTCAAGAAGCAACAGCTATTAGCTAGAGGGGTTTTTTTGTTTGTTTCCTTTTAGAGACATTTTATACAAAACTAAAATACTCTTTAAGGTTTTTTTAAAATCATAAATTGGAGCATATGAAAAACACTGTTCTGCTCTTCTGATGTTTTCATAAATGACAAACATTAGAGATTTTTCTATATCAGTACATGATATAGAAAATGAGATATAGAATGAGAGCTCACTCATTCTTTTGAACAACAGCATAGTATTCTATTAATTTTATGATAAGTATGTATCAAAATTTATTCAACTTATCCTATATAGCACCTATTTTGTTTCAGTAGTCACAACTGATGCTGCAATAATTTCCTCAAACATATATGTCAAGAATATGTTGCACTGGGGCACCTGGGTGGCTCAGTTGGTTAAGCATCCAACTCTTGATTTTTGGCTCAGGTCATATCTCAGGGTTGTGGGATTGAGCCCACATGGGATTCTGTGCTTAGCAGGGAATCTGTTTGAGATACTCCCTCTTCCTCTCCCCCATGACATTTGTGAGCTCTCTCCCTCTCCTTCTCTCTCAAATTAATAAATAAATCTCTAAAAATTTTTTTTCCATGCATAGTAGTAAATAGGGTGAGGCAAACAAGGTGCCTAGGGCACAAACTAAGGAGATGCTTACTCTCAGGTTCATGCAAATGGAGAATCAATACTTGCATGGTTCTGAGTGTGAGTGCATGGAGAGACAATCATCACAGTTTGCACATCCTGGCAATTGTTTGCAATTTCCCCCCTTCTTTTTGCTGTTGTCAATATTTCCTTGAAACTGTTTTGTTGTTGTTGTTTGCTTTAAGCAATAAGCACTTTTGAGATTAAGGAGAAAATGAGAAATTTAGATTCCTAGGAACTGAGTGTTATGTAACTCTAGGTGACTCACTGTTCTGTACTAAAGGAGGAGAATCTCAAAGCTTATTACAGGCTGTCAAGGGTGGGAATAGGTGAAGACGAGAACACAATTCCTCTTCCCCTTTCCATTTGTGAGAAAAGAAACATATTATGATATGATATGGCACATAAACTTGAAATAACTTAATTCTTGAGTATGGGTTTGCTAAAGAGCTCAGAATATATATTTACTAATTACCATATTATGTCATATGGTTTCATAATGTTGTTATGTTAAGTGTATATTTCAAATAGTAGTTTCTCTGCATTGTTTCTCAACACTACAGGTTCTATGATTAATAGTGAAAGCTAACATGGAAGAATAAAATAATTGTCCTAAAGTCTCTTATGGGATTTTGAGAGTAGAGCTTACATTCTGTTTGACTGTCATCAAGACAGTATCAGATTGAAAACTGTGGGGTTGAATACAAATCATTAGTACCGTTTCTGGGAATTTGTCTTTATTTTATAGGTTTGGACTCTAAAGGTTAGCATTTATGCTGCTGTTATATTTTCTTAGACACTAGAATGACCAAAATTTGTATACATTTTCAAAAGAAGTGATGTCCATCCAGGATAGCAAAATTCAAAGAGTCAGATTTTCAATGACTTTGATGACTGAATTGTCAGATTAGACCATATATTTCATGTATTTGTGCCTTTTATAAAAATATATTTTCTAAAATCCAAGTAACAGGGTGCCTGGGTGGCTGAGTTGGTTGAATGACTGCCTTCAGCTCAGGTCATGATCCTGGAGTCCCAAGATCGAGTCCCTCATCGGGCTCCCTGCTCAGCAGGGGATCTGCTTTTCCCTCTGACCTTCCCCTCTCATTCTGGTTCTCTCTCATTCTCTCTTTCTCAAAAAAAAAATCTTAAAAAAATAAAAATAAAAAATAAAATCTAAATAACGTGGGATTAATATTTAATAATTAATTACTATCATAAAGCATTTGTTAGAAGTTTGTACCTTGAAAACTTTTTGATATTTTTATCACTAATCATTAGCTACTAAAATCCATTGCTTTATTTTATCCTGATTCTCTCTCCAAGGCTGTAAAAAACAATATAAGGCTAATATTTCCTTTGAGTCACATGGCTTTCAGGCCATAGACATGCATATGAATCTGTTTTTCTTTAGGATTTCCAAGATATTTGATTTGAAAATTTTTTGCAAGTGTATTTACTTCCTTTCAAAATCTTCTCAATTATTCAAGTTGCTATTTCATAATTTGACTTATTATAAATAATTTTGTATCATTCTTTCTTATTTCATGGGTACAGTATCTTCTCTTATTTCTCTAGGGATATTTATGACACCTTGCTGGACTTCTACTAGCATAGCATATGCTTTTTTTGGGTTGCACTTTTTAATCTCTTAGCTTTGGTCTATCTTCAATATTCTAGTTCATTTTTTATTTTTTTAAATATTCTTTTATTTTTTATTTTTTAATTTATTTTTTATTTTTTAAAAGATTTTATTTATTTATTTGACAGACAGAGATCACAAGTAGGCAGAGAGGCAGGCAGAGAGAGAGAGGAGGAAGCAGGCTCCCCGCTGAGCAGAGAGCCCGACATGGGGCTTGATCCCAGGACCCTGGGATCATGACCCAAGCCGAAGGTAGAGGCTTTAACCCACTGAGCCACCCAGGTGCCCCTAAAATATTCTTTTATTTTTTAGTGTAAGATTTTGGCTTTTCAATTTTAAGGTCTTAAGCAATCTGGAACTGATTGTGGACAGGAGATCCAATTTTATTATTTTTCCATAAGTGTATTAAACTGTCTTAGCACAGTTTTTCAACTTTATGTATAATTGACAGATAAAAATTATATATATATTTAAGGTAAGTAACTTAATGTTCTGATTTCTATATTCAAATTCTTTTCAGAATTGGGTAAACTTTTATTGTCTACTCATTTTCAAGATAGGAGACTAAAAAGCCAACTGGGAGGAGGTGTGTTTCTAAAAATTATTTCCTAGCTTGTTTCAGAACCATGTTGAAGAGAAGAGAGAGCAAAACTGGATGAAACATTTTTTTAAATCATCAGAGTCACTATACAGCAAGGACATGCAGAGTTAATATCTCAGAGAAAAAAGAAGTCAAAAGAGAAGAAGTAGAATTTGTGGCAGTTTGGGGGCAAAAAATAGAGTTTAATACATGCAATGGGTTTATAGCCCCGTAAATACTCTTGGTCTTCAGTTCCAACCCTAAAGGGCTACCTAAGAGTTAGGGTGAACCAGAAATCGACCTACTCTCCCTAAGCCAGAAGTTCACTTAGGGTCAGCTGAATCTTTGATAGGATTAAAGATTAGAAATCTTTTTTAGACTGACTGCCAGAAGCAAGAATAAATACTCTTTGGAGAAATATAATCAACAGCCTCAAATTACCTCTAAAGTTTTCATAGACAATGTCTAGCATTCAATGAAAAATAACCAGTCATGCACACAATATAAATTGATCAAAGGACAATAGAAAAATAAACACCCAGGAAAATTTGAAGAAAGTATTTAACTAGGCATGGACACTAAAACAGCTGATTAATATTTTCAAGAATTTAAATGACAACATGGATTTTAACAGGGAACTGGAAAATATAAAATATTATCAAATGGGAATGCAAGAAATTGAAAATAAAATTTCTGAAATTAAGAAATCAATAAATAATTTAATAACATATTAGACATAACTGAAAAGAGAGTAATAAACTGGAATAGATGAGAAGAAAATACCCAGATTGAAGCATGGAGAACAGAAAGATGAAAAATATGACAAGAGCATTAAAGATATATGGAGAACAATGAAACAGTCTGGTTTTTTCATTAATTTTCTTTTCAATTAATAAAGATGATTGAAGTTCCAGAAGGAGAAGAGAAAGCAGATTGAGCTGAAACAACGTTTGAAAAGATAATTTTTCAAAAACAGATAAAACATATCAGGTTATATATTCAAAAAACTATAAAAGTCCAAAGCAGGAAAAATTCAAAGAAATCATACTGAGGCATATAATAGTAAAACTGCTTAAAACCAAAATCCATGAAAGTGTAATGTTTGGTATGATTTATAATACCATTAGAGGGACACCTGGGTGGCTCAGTTGGTTAAGCGGCTGCCTTCGGCTCAGGTCATGATCCCAGCGTCCTGGGATCGAGTCCCACATCGGGCTCCTTGCTGGGCAGGGAGCCTGCTTCTCTCTCTGCCTCTGCCTGCCTCTCTGTCTGCCTGTGCTCACTCTCTCTGACAAATAAATAAATAAAAAAGTCTTTAAAAAAATAAAATACCATTAGAATTTCATATGGTTTCACTTACTTGTGGAGCATAAGGAATAACACGGAAGACATTGGGAGATGGGGAGGAGAAGTGAGTTGGGGGAAATTGGAGCGGGGGACAAACCATGAGAGAGTGTGGGCTCTGAGAGACAAACAGGGTTTTGGAGGGGGGCGGTGGGGAGTGGGGTGAGCCTGGTGGTAGGTATTGTGGAGGGCACGTATTGCATGGAGCACTGGATGTGGTGCACAAACAATGAATTTTGGAACACTGAAATAAAATAAAATAAAATTTTAAAAATACCATTAGAATTAAAATATACAACAAAGTGAAAAGGGGGTTAATGAAGTAAGAGTACCATGGTCTTTTCATTTTCTGGGAAGTGGTACCACTTTTCATTAGACTTAAATAAGTCAAGGATATATGTTGTAATTTCAAGGTAAATACTACAGAGTATGAGAATCATGCATTGCTAAAAAGCAATAAGGGATGCCTGGGTGTCTCATTCATTAAACGTCTGCCTTCAGCTCAGGTCATGAGGCCAGGGTTCTGGAATCCAACCCCACATTGGGCTCCCTGCTAATCAGGAAGCCTGCTTCTCTCTCTCCCACTCCCCATGCTTGAGTTCTTGCTCTTGCTATCCCTCTCTCTTTCAAAATAAATAAATAAAATCTTAAAAAAAGAAAAAGAATAAAAACACTCAATATAAAAGAAGGTGAGAAAGAAAAAAAATCAAAGATATGGGACATATAGGAAACAATAAGAAGGATTAGACACTTAGGCTCATATTGTTTGGAAGCATATTGGAAGCAGTCTGTTTTTGATGGAAATCTCTGATACAACTTTATTCTTTTCTTAAAAATTTTTTTAATCTCACAGTGTCTCTAGAGCATTTGTATAGTTACATAGTTATTAGGTTATAGTTACTTTATATTTATTGGTATTTTTTCTCTGAATACCCATCATTTCAGTTTCAAAAGAAAGTACTGGAAAATAATCTTTATATGAAAAAATTTTTAATTATTTTTATTTTCTTAATATTTTATTTATTTGAGAGAGAGAGAGCACGAAGGTGGGGAGGGGCAGAGAGAGAGGGAGAAGCAGACTTCCCACTAAGCAGGGAACCCAATGCAGGATTGATTCCAGGATCCTGGGATCAAGACCTAAGCCGGGGTAGAGGCTTAACAGACTGAGCACCCAGGTACCCCTCTTTATTTTTTAACTATATCTATATTTTTTGAAAACTGATTTACTTTAAAAGAATTTTTTAGGATCCAACTGTTACCTGAAGGTGAAGGTATGCTTTTTGAGGTTTCCATGTAGGTGAACCACTCAAACAATTATCCCTCATATACTGTCAGGTTTATCTTTTATCCTGCATTCTGATATTTCCTTATTGCTATTCTATAAGCTCCAACAGAGTTTACAGAAATGGCATCTCTAATTGAATTTATGTTTTTACTGGTAACCCTGTAGGATAAGTGTTTAAATAGCTCTTTTAAGATTTGGAAAAAAAAATTCCTCACGGTTGTAAATATTCTAAGGAAAGCAAATGTGCCTAAAAGTTATACAGCTGTTTTATCATAATTACTCTGTAAAAACTGTTGTGTATAGTATGGAGTCAACTGTTTTACAATTGCTTCTTCCAGCATATCTACAAAACAGTGAAAATTGTTATTTGTAATAATGACCCTGAGGTCATTTTGAAGGAAAAGCTAAAACATGCTATTTTTGGTTTTAATACTTAATGTATTTTGTTGTAGGATAATTCTTCTAAAATTGATAGCCCAGGTTGTGACTGTTATGCCAAATCACTTAATTCTCAGACCACATTCTATACCACAGAGTGTACTGCAGTATTATTTGCAGTTCTTTTTGAGGTGCTGGCAATAAGGAGGCTATTTTTTTAACCTTGGGAATCTCCTATTCATCCAAAAATCATCAAAATCATCTTAGTACTTTAGGACAGGGCAGATACACTAGTAGGGCTGCACTGATTATTAAAATCGTGAAATATTACCCTACTGGTGAGTAAATGACCTCAGCCCAGAAATCAGCTGTTGTTCCTATCACAACTGTCCTGGAACCATTCTTGGCATTTTTTAGGATCCTATTCCAGAGTTTATGTTGTTACAGTAGATAAATGTTTCAGTAACATCCCATATAAGTATATATGTTACTTATATACCCCATATATATCTACTAATGTTGCTCAAGATAGATTATAAGCCATCCTTAGCCATTCAGACAGGCATATATAGCAACAGGAGACACCTGGAGACTTCTCCTAGGGTTCTACATTCTCTCTCAGGTTATAGATACACATTGTCAGTGTAGCTTTTTAAGATTTTTTAATTTATTTATTTGACAGAGGTCACAAGTAGGCAGAGAGGCAGGCAGAGAGAGAGGAAGGGAAGCAGGCTCCCCTCGGAGCAGAGAGCCCGATGTGGGGTTCTATCCCAGGACCCTGGGATCATGACCTGAGCCAAAGGCAGAGGCTTAACCCACTGAGCCACCCAGGTGCCCCCAGTGTAGCTTTTTATACTATCCTCATGATTGACTTGATCATGCAGTTCATTTGTGATGTTAGAAGTGGTAATTTTAGTTTAGAAAACCATCATTATTTGTGTTCCTCCAGAAGTACAAGGATTCTGGCACAAACAGCTTATTAAGAAGGTGGCCTCAGAAAATACCAATGAAGAAGTAGGAAAGTGAGACAGGGAAAGAAAGGCAGCCAATAAAGTGTTTTTTATCAAGCAAGATGGCGTTGTGGGAAATTAGTGCTTCATTCTATTGGAGAACTCACCTTAGAGTCATCCCACCTAAGGTAATAGAGATCTGGAAAATAAATACTCCAAGTCCTGTTTGCCATGCACTGAAGACTTTTCCAAGGGGCATTAATTCTCTAGGACTTCTGATCTGCTGTGGAGTGGCTAGAGCTGGTCCAAATTGCTAGAGAAAACTCTCTGGCAAAGAGATGCAGGTGCTGGTGATGGAGTCCATTCAGACAGGATTGCACTAAAAGAATAAGGTCTATGGGGGCAACTGGGTGGTGCAGTCAGCTGAGCAACTGACGCTTGCTTTTTGGCTGGGTTGTGATCTCAAGGTCATGGGATCAAGCCCTGTGTCAGGCTCTGATCTCAGCAAAGAGATTCTCTTTCCCTCTCTGTCTGCCCCTCCCGCCTCCCTCCTCTCACTCTCTTTCTGTCTCTCTCTAAAATTAATAAATCTTTTAAAAAAAGAATAAGGTCCAAAACCACGTGCTAATCTAGATATAAGCCAAGAGATGCTCACAGAAAACTCCTACTGGCTATCATTACTGCTTCACCTTATTCCGGAGATGAAGTGTTTTGAGGACTGATCAACTTAAAGGGGTACAATTTCTCATCCAGACACACTTTGTAGGGTGTGAAATCTTAGCAGGAGGGAGCTAAATTAACTTGCATTGGAGTAATATGTTTCTTTTAGGGGAAATCCCAACCATCATTTTGTTTTTGTATCCCCACTTCAGCTCTTCAAGAGCATTTTCTTCCTTAAAGCAGTAGTAGTCACGGGGACCAAGGATGCTGTCAACTGGGAAAAGACTTAGCCATCTCTTTCTATTTGAATCTCTTTACTCCTTCCTGTCTCCTTGTTAGGGGAAAGAGAGGAGAATAAGAAATCTGCATTTCTTTGCTAGACAGCTAGGGAGCATACTACTCTGGAAAGGTCTGGAGTAAACTGTCCACACAAACTCTTTTTAGATATTGGGGCACTCTCTGCTTTTACATCAATGCTCTTAATTTTGCCATTTTTTAAATATTGGCCATCCAACTATTAACGTTTTGATTAGGCTATGATCTTTGTGGAAAATAAAGAGAAGTAAATCATTTGACCAGCTTGGACTTTAGGCCTCTAGTGACCTTCATCTTAGATAAAATAATATGAAAAACAATTATTATTTTTATAATTATTATAGTGTTAATTTATTGTGCCCTAACTCTGTGGTCCAGTGGTATGTAGTTTACATGGATTGGCTTATTTAATCCTTATAATAATTCTCTGATGTAACTACTATTTTCATATTCATATTATAGATAACTGCTTCATTGGTTCCACCAGATTTCTCTGATGAAAGGAAAACCTTCCTCTTTGCAATTGCCAAGTAACACAAAGGGAAGTATTTTGACACCATCCAAATATTTTGTTCGCCCAATAAACCTTTACCCAGTGACTTTAACATTCTTGTACCAACCAATAATTACGTTATGGTTGCAAAGGGTGATTTTTGTCAGTCCTTTTTTTTTGTTTTGTTAGCTGACATCTTTCTGTAGAAAGGGCATTT
>ML098016.1:37649-65179 GCA_003697995.1 Taxidea taxus jeffersonii
TCCCATACTCTTCCTGCCCCAGGCCTATGAACAATCATTTCTCTAAGCAGCCCTGTTTCCTTTCAGAGAGAAATGGTATTTAAACACCAAATCTGGGCATTAGGTGTGTTCACTGCTATTCAGGGTCAGTGTCTCCAGACCTCTTCATGGGACAGAGCCAGAAAAGATATTTTTTCAAAAAATTATGAATTTATTTTGATCTTTCCATTTTCATTATTCTGATGGATAACCAAAAGAATTGGATTTGCAGGTGTACCTTCTGTGTGGTGCCCTTTGTGAACTCTCTTCTCTCCGTTGGCTGTTGGAAGATGTTGCTATCTGCAATTTTACCTCTCTCTCTTCCAGACTTAGTAACATCTTTGGTTACTGAAAGGACCTCAGTGACTGTTTTCCAGGTTGGTTTTTTTTTCTGCTGCCGTTCTTTGCCCCCATTTCACAGCCAGGCTAGGGCTGGATACCAAATTACACTCTGTGCCATCTCACTATATTACATTCCTAGTTGCCAAGAGACATCATATTTCAAGGACATAGTTTGGCTATTTGAAAGGTGTGGAAACTACATTAGCTTCCAGCCAGAATTCTTTTCTGTTCAAAGGCAAGATAATATCTTGTTATTTTCAAGTGTTGTCTTATAAACCTTTGCTTTCTTCAGTTTCACTTTATCTTGCTTTTTTTTTGTGGACATCTTAGAAAAAACATTGGGAAGTATCTGTCAAGTTTGAGGTGCTGTATTTATTTAAACAAGGCTTATACTTTTTACAATAGTGATAATGACAATTAGATCTGCATCAGCTCATTTGTAGCACTTATCTAGATCCCATTGCCTGGTAGCTTTGCTTCCTAACTTTCCTTTCCCTTGGTGGCAGAAAAAGCAGTTAGATAATTATGTGTTCTCTTTCCCTACTCTTGTGGGGTGTTTTCTTCTTCAGTTTGTTCAAAATATCTGGAATTCTCAAGTCCAATCCACTGCTCAGAGATCTTTTCCCACCTTTTCCTCACATCTATTCCTTTGTGAACCTCTTATCCTGTTTCTCATCAACCATCCCATGTTTCACTCTTTAGCATGGTGGTTAAGAGCATAGTTTATGGAGATAGTTTTTAGCTAGGTAGCTCTTGGCAGGCTACTTAATTTTTCTGTGTCTTATGTTCCTTATCTGTAAATTGGGGATAATAATAGTACCTACCTCACAATCTTACTGTGAGGATTAACTGAACAATATGTATAAATCATATAAATTGGTATTTAGCATTAAGAAAAGCTTCAATAAATGTGAGCATATTTTATTACTTATTGCATACACATCAACATGAAAAAGACTTACATCTATCTGTTTGTAGGATCAAATGCCTGTCCCTTATCCTCCCATAAATAAACTGAACAGGGTCCCACCACCTCTATCTTTCACATAGAAGGCAAAGTATCTGACTCAAGTAAATGACAAGTGGGAGATGTAGGTAAGCGTTGGGGGGGGAGCATAGAGGAAGTACAAGTGTACACTGTTCTCTCCTAGACATGCTGACCTTGTTGCCTCTCTGTTATGTCTTTCTGGAGGTAAGGTTGCCAGATAAAATAGAAGACACCAAGATCAATTTAAATTTTGGATAAACAAAAAACCATTTGCTGTTATGGACATACTTATACTATACTGTAAATTTTTTTTTAGACTTTTATTTATTAATTTGACAGATCACAAATAGGCAGAGAGGCAGGCAGAGAGAGAGAGAGAGGAGGAAGCAGGCTCTGTGCTGAGCAGAGAGCCTCATGTGGGGGCTCGATCCCAGGACCTGGAGATCATGACCTGAGCTGGAAGCAGAGGCTTTAACCCACTCAGCCACCCAGGCGCCCCTATACTGTAAATATTTTTAAGGTTTCTATATATTATGGTATTTTGATACCCTAAAATAAAAGCAAAACCTTTCTGGCTGGAGAATGATTACTCCTCCCTGAACTAGCCAATTCTTAGAGATAGCAAAGGGCCTAAGCAGAGCATATTTTTGATGTGCAAACTAACCATACAAGGTCTACACTTTGTCTGGCCTGTACACCCCACAAGACCATATTACTCTGCTTTAGTCATCGCAAGGCCAGATGCCAGGCAACTAAGAAACACCCTTATAGTCCAAAGCCTGATCAAATTATCCAATCTAATCAGTCCTAAACTGTTAACCCTGCCCTTCCTTGCCTTTCTTATGGAAACCCCAATAAAGACAGTGACCCAAACCTTTTCCTTGCTCCTGACTTCTGCTTCCTGATCATTCTGGTATCTTTCCCATATGACTTTGAACAGTGTGCCATGCCTCCTGTCTCTATGATCTGTGAGTAAAATAAAATTTGTTTTTCTCTTGAGACTCTCCTCAGTTTCCTCTTATGGCCGCATCTGATCATCTCATAAAAGATATACAAATAAATGATTTGTTGTTTATCTGAAATATAATTTTAATATATAAAATACAAATTTAACTAGGTATCTTTTATTTTTTTGCTAAATCTGTTGATCCTAACTGCAGGCCCCATGACAAAGACTAGTACAACATTCTCAACTAAAGATACATGTTTAGGTACAAAGGAGAGTTGTAGCAGATGCTGTAGTCTGCTGCTCTTTCCCTTGGACTTGACTGGACAGTATGGTCTAGCCCTCTTCTAGCTCCGTCTACATTTCTGGGCCTGAAGGCTTCTCCTAAAATGGTCAAGGTAGATGATAAATATTGATGAAATAACTTCTGCCCTTCCTCCACCTTGATAGTCCTCAACCAATGACTGCCTATAGTTGTGGTATAATTGCCCCAGTTCCCTTGGTCTCTGAGTGGGATAATCCTGAGGCATATATTTTATAACATTTTTCAGATTTTTCCTCAGGATTAAGCTTCAGTTGTCCACTGTAGTGGCTGGCTTAATAATGGATCCTGTCCTTGAAAATGTTACCTTCCCCCTACAACTGGCAACACAATCCTCATGTCAGGATCTAATTCTTGGAAATCCAATTAAGATATAAGCTCTTAGTTTCGCCTTTGTTTACAGCATCTTCTTGATGCTATACTATGTTAGTTCATTTGGTCAATGCTACTACTTCAGCAGATTAAGTATAGAGGTTTTGTTTAAAAGAAAAACTCTCTCCAACTGCTATATTGTTTCAGAAGAGTATTTCATTTTTCATACCTGGCTTGCATTTTAGTAATTATCTGGGCTGCTTTTTTGACAACTAATAATCTGTTTCTTTCTCCAGGATGCCAAGAGATTGGTTTGGAATTGGATATTAAGACCAGCTCTGGCACAACAAATGAAAGGCCTTCCACTGCTGCTTGCAAGGAACTCTAACAAAGGTAGGATAATATGTAGCAAAATCACTTGCCTCTTTGAGCTGGCAAAGAATATAATTAAAACAAAAAACTGACATCTTATGTGACAGAGTCTGAGTAGGAAGCATAGCATTTATCACCTCCTGTTCGCCAGCTTTTCTTTGGGGGAAAAAAGTCAGTAAGATTTTATCTTGGATGACGCCTACTCACCTGGCTTGGCTTAAACTAAAAAAACATGAAAATGGTGGAGTGTGAAATAATATGCCAGATATACAATTTAGCTTTGTTGTGGCTTAAAAACTAAAACTCAAATTTGCTTTCCCAGAAAAGGGATGATCAGTAAATTCACACCATATATTAAAAACTAATAAAGGCACAACCATTATTAAAGAAAATGGAGCATGGATTGTGGTCAGTGCCTAAGTGTGGGAAGAAATAGAAATGTCTGTCCTTTAGGATTATATCAGGAGAGTCCTGAAGGCTGAAACTCAATGTGTATCCAGATTCTTAGGAAAAAAACTATTGCATGGAGTAGGATATATGTGAATGATGAAGCAGGTTATACAGGGATTTTACTGTGTTTATCTTCTAGTAAATATTTTTATCTCCAATAATTATCCCTAAAGGGGAACTTCCTAACCTGACCCTTCACTGACGAGTAATAATTAAATCTGCTGAACTTTGTAGAGTCTTGCTGAAGAACTTGTCTACAAACTCAAGGTCCCTCAAATCTAGGCCTCATCTCAGACCACGGCATCCTTTCTCTCCTAAATACAGTCTCTGAGTGGGAGGATCTCAATGTAGTACTGACGTAGGTGTGAAAATTTAGTATTTAAAGTCATGGGAAGCAACTTAAATTAAATTGCCTTGAAGTTTTTCAAGCTTTGAAATTTCTATTTTGGATATTTTTAAAAGGAGTTGTGGGGAGAGAGAGAGAAACAGCTTGTTCACTGGGTAGCTTTTTGTCCACCCGCCTCGCCTTGCCCACAACTCTCTGGAAATCAACAATCATTTTATTGGCACCAGTAAAACAAGTCTGTCAGTACTGGAGAAAATATACTTTTGGGTGTATGCTTTTTGTATTGGTGAATATAGTGAAATAAACCCTTTCAGTAAGGTCTTCCCTTGTACCAAGTAGAGTCACAGCCATCAACGAGAGAAGCTATATTTACAAAACCACATTCCCTCCTAAGCCTGCTTGTACAATCTGCTCCTGAACATTCCATCTGGCATGGATTGAAAAGACTCAAGACATGGGCTTACTTTAAGCATACTTTTTTTTTCAATCAGATTCACGTTCTGAGGAGTGAAAGGAATAAATTCTACTCCTATTTCTAAAAACTTTCAGAATTCCTTTGTTGAGGTTATTGATCTGAATGGATCAATGGATTTTGGTGTCCAGAAAAGTAGGAACAAAGAATCATAATCTAAAGGAAATGATTCTGGGCTGAAACTGGCCATCAACCCATTCATAATGGATGTTTTTCAAAAAGAAT
Organism: Taxidea taxus jeffersonii; assembly: GCA_003697995.1. Classification (NCBI taxonomy): domain Eukaryota; kingdom Metazoa; phylum Chordata; class Mammalia; order Carnivora; family Mustelidae; genus Taxidea; species Taxidea taxus. Next base: position 42,443 of record ML098016.1, read on the forward strand.
ATTTGCCAAACTTCAAGTTTATGTGGGTTATTTTTTTATGTCTTGATTCTGTTGGTTTCTTTTGCTCATGTTGATCGGTGGACGTAGATCAGTTTAGTCTCCTTAAATGTCTATATAACACTGATTTGGAAAGTGAATAACAGCACTGTAATGCCTGGCAAATAGTGGGTGCTAAATAAATATTTGTTGAATGAAAGAACACCAAATTTTACTAGCATTATGCAGTTTTTCAGGCACTGCAACAATTGTTATTTTACTTGATTCTCTCAAGTAGCTAGGGAAGAAACTTAAGGATCCCTGATTCTATAACCATGACTAAAGTCACCAAGCTGGTGAATAGATGAGTTAGTATTAAAAGTCAGATTATATAAATGAAAGATCATATCTTCACTCCTCCAGGCATGGAATCATGGAATGCAAGATGTTTTGGGGAGTAGAACTAGTTCAGTTTGATGCCATTTAGGGCACGTTATTTAAGGACATAATAGAAGACTATTATGGAATGGCAAATTTGTGCCACTTTTTAGAGGGTCTTGTATGGGAGGCTAATGTGTTTGGACTCTACTCCAAAGGCAATGGGAAACCATTGGGAGTTTTTGAGCAAGGGATTAGTGTTATTTTTTAGGCAAATAAACTTTTTCCATGATGGACTTGAGCAAGATTAGGCAGCAGAAAACAGATATGTTTCCTTCTCGGAAACAGGAAAAAAGTTGAGATACCAAGAGAGTTTGAAGTGGGAGAAGGAAAGTTAGGATGCTGTGTTCAAAAGCATTGGCTTTTGTAGTCTCAAGGTATTATTCCTAGTGTGAGTGGAAATAGGATAGGATTGAACCTTCATGGGGGCACTTTAGAACTTCTCATTATGAGCAAAAAGTAAAAAAGCTTCTAGACAGCAGGTAAGGCTTACCTCAGACTAGATACCATGAATTATGGTGGACATGACTGACAAAGTGTTGAACCTTTTAACAATATAGTCAGTGGGGTTGGAAAACCAGAAAACGCAGAGATCAAAAAATAAGACATTATACATTTGGGGATTTTGCACTTAGGGCATGTTTAGTTAACAAGTTGTTAACTAAAAATTGGGGTAGTAAGATAGAAGAATTGGAAAACAGACCAAGAGACTAGAAGACCAGGAAATACTCATGAAGAGATTAAATATCAGGCTCATTATGTGTGAGGATGTAAGAACAGGGAACTGTAGAGCTAAAGGAGGAAATTTAAGGGTTTGGGTTCTTAAAGACTTGATGAGAAATGACAATTTCAGAGGTACAGTGAATGACTAAAATGCAGTGGAGATGGAGGTTACTATGATTTATAGAATAGTGTTAATGAAAGAAGAAGTAATAGAAGAATGATCAAATATGGTGACCTCAACGAGGAAAGTATAAAGCAAAGGGCCAGAGAAAAATACTGCAAAACTTAATTTATATAGGAAGACTTTATGGGGTGAAGGACAAAATTAAATTGAATTTCTTTATATATGACTATTCATCTCTCTCCCCTGCCCTAATCCACCCACCTTCAACATTCATTGCCAGATTGCAGGTCTTCTACGAACAAAAATTCACTCTTAAGCTTTAAAAATCACAGGAAAACTTTTTTACTGTTTATAAGTGAGAAGAAAAGATAACTTCCTTGTTTTCATGAATGGATAGAACAAAGTTGAAACAGTGCATTAATGCAATTTTTGGCAGGGAAGAAATTGGGAGGTATAGCCAACAGCTGTGAAACTAGAGTAAGCACAAAGATAGGGAAGATTGCCAAATGGACTGGACAAATTCATTTAGACTTTGCAAGAAAATGCCAGAGTAAATGTAAACTTGCTTAAAATTTACTGAAGATGAAATAATAGAAGGATAGGAAAATCATAAGTAATATGCCCAGGTGGCTAGAGAAAATCTCAAAGTGTAGATAATGATTCTACTACAAATTAATGTGGGCTGTCATTCTTTGTTTTCTAGCAGGTCTTTCACTAATATCAATGTTAGTCTCCACAGAGCTCAGTCCATCCCCCTCAAGCCCTGTACTTCCCCTTTCTTACTACCTCTGTCTACCCAACACATCCACTCTTATCTGAATTTGTTGTGAAAGAACAGAAATCATATGCTGTTATCTTCTTCAGCTTTCATCTACTCTACCTCACACTTTCTCTGCATCTTCATCCACCTTCAACTTCTTCACTCCCTTCCACTTCAGAGAAAGAAGGTTTCCTCCATGTCACTGAAGGAGCTAAGGCTCACTCTTCCATGTGTATTCTTGTTATCTCCCTTTCAAGGTGCCTCCATATTCATCAACAAGTTCCTCATTTCAAAACAGTCCCCTCTGCCATTTCATTCCTCTCATCCTATTTAAGTGAAGGGTATTCCGTATCTAGTAACCCTACTTCCTTTCTATCATTCACTTTACAATTCGTATATATTAGGTTATGGCCCAAGGAATTCTGACATACCAATGGCATCCAAAAGCAACAGATTCATAACTAAGATTTGAAGGTTGTATAGTTACCTACTAAAATATAAAGACTAACTTTCGTCAAAACAAGTTGATGTTTGGCTGCTTACAATGGCAACTATCAATGTATCTATCATCTGTCTATCCATCCACACACACAACTACATATATATACAACTATGTATACACACACATACACACACACACACAATTGTAAACTACCTTATAGTTTTAAAAATAGTTAAGAATCTTCATATACATTTTCTGATTGAACCCCTTTTAGGAGTCCAGATAAAAATCACTTCTTGCTTAGTTTGAATTTCAGTTCGTCTTTGACATCTGAATCAATCTGAAGAATGTTAGCCTTAAGCTGGAAAAGTCTTAATTGCTTTTGCAAAAATTGAGGCAGTCCTGACAGAATAAGCCCTCAACTCTCTGGCAACTGGTAATTGGAAACCAGAAGTACTTTCCACACAGAGGTAAGAACTGTTTCCAAAAAATTATATTCCCAAAGATTAGAGGTAAGACAGATTAGGGGGAGGGTGGTTAGTAGGTGTGTGTTTTGTTTTTCTTTGTGTATGGAGTCAGACCAACTGATATTTCACATTTAAATACCAAAAATTTTGGAGCTATTTTTCGTTGATAAGTCGTAAGCTTCCTTCCCACCAAAGTTAGAGTGACATGATGATGGCAAATGTATTTTTGGTCTGGTTATAGTGAAAACCAGGAAGAAAAGAATATATGGTACTTTTAGGAGTAGATAGGAGTGCTTTAAAAACTTTTTGAGCTTTTTCTTTGCTTTTTTCAAACTAATTTAATGTAACCAATTAAATTACTAAAATCAGATGGTGTAATGACAGTGAACACTATAGCACCTAGCAGACTGATTTGATAGCTATGTGGAGTGATACTAAGGGTAGATACCATTAGTTAAGACCAGGCAAAGAAAAATTACAGAGGATTCAAGTGTTTAAGTCACATCATCCTGACTGATCTTATTTTGGCCACTCTAAAATGTGTGTGTACTTATTTATCTCATAAAGATGTCCATTAATGTTAATGTGCCACATGATTTTAACTTTTTATTTTGAGTTAATTGTAGGTTTACAGAAAAGTTGCAAAAATAGGAGAGTATTCCCATATAACCCTTACCCACCTTTCTTTAATGTTAACATCTTACATAATCATGGCACAATTGTCAAAACCAGGAAGTTAACATTGGTATAATGCCATTAATTAAACTGTAGACTTCATTGAAATTTCAATAGTTTTTTCCACTTCAGTCCTTTTTATGGCCCCATATTCAATCCAGGATCTCACATATTATTAAATTGTTAATTGTCATTGTTATTGTCTCCTTAGTCTCCTCCAAACTGTGACAGTTCTTCCTTCTCTTTCATCATGACCTTGACAGTTTTGAAGAACATTGATCAGTTATTTTATAATTGACCTTAATTTGTTTTTGTCTGATGTTTTCTCATGATTAGATTGAGGTTAACATTTATGGCAAGAATGCCACAGCATGACATGCTCTTCTTATATTTCATATCAAAGTGTTCAGGATGTTAGTGTGTCCCTTTACTAGTAATGTTAACCTTGATCACTTGGTTACAGTGATGAAGTTACAGTGCCGAGTTTCTCCACTATACAGTTGCTATCATTACCTTTATAGTTAATAAATATCTTGGGAGACCATGATTTTTAAGAACAAAGTAGGACAAGATTGTTCTGGGCAGCTCTGAAGGGTAGGGAAAACTAGTAGTAGGACTTTGAACATGGACAAATTTGTTAGGGAGGAAGAAGTACTTTCCACTACCCTTTGTTGCTAATTATTTTATCAAGGAAAAAGAAAACTTACATATTCAACCTCTATTTAAGGAAATGGTAATTTATTTTGGTTCTATTGCTACATACAGTTCAGATATGGCATCAGATAGAAGTGCTTAGAAGTCCTTGGGGTTAGCAGTTTTGATTGTTTCTATTTCTGATTTGTTATTTCCTGAATGATCTCTTTCCCTGTGTGTGTAGGGAAAGAAAGACTTTACAAAAAGCCATGGATAAATTTTAGATCATGGATAAATCTGATCTTAGTTAATTATAAGAATACTAGTCATATTGACCAAATATTAAAATTCTTCAGCAGTAAAAATAGTGGAATGACACGATTCCTCCATGTTCCACTTTCCAAGTTAACTCCAAGTGTCATTGATGTTTTATTCTTTAATCTCTCCAACTAATTTGTTTTTTCCTTTGTTTGTTCATTCATCAATTTTTCATTTACTCATGCATTCACTCTATTGGTTGAGAGCAAATTAAGGAAAAGACATTGCACTGAATGATTCAGGAGATACAGAAAGGAGTAAGAGACTGTGTCTGCCCATGGGAAATTTATTACTTACTATTCTACGAACATGAAGAGCTATAATATGCTTTTATGTTACAGCTATTGGGGATTCTGTTTCTCATGTATACAGAACCCCAAAAAGAAAAATTTCCATCCTTCCATCTGTTTTTCAGATTCCTTGGAGCAAAAATGATGACATATTGTTTCATGGAAATGAGTCTTTAAGACTAAAAATAAAGGAACTGCATAAGAGGACAAAATAGATGACTAGGAGATCCCTTCCTTTGCTGTTTTCCCAATGTAGTTAGGGTCTCAGCAGACACAATTTGAGATACCATTAGACCAATCAGAGAGATGCTGTCTCCTACACCATGAACACCTTGAAGGAAGGGAGCATGTCATCAGCAGTGCTGTATGTATCCTTAGCACTTGGCACCAGGCCTGGCCTGCAGAGTGTTCAAGAAATGTCCTATGAACCAGCTTCAAACTTTTGTAAACTTCTGGAGGACTCTTACGTATGCACACTGTGGATCCAGTTTTTTTCAGATACTATTTGCAAGTGAGTAATATGCTTTCTGAAGCCCCAAGCTGAGTGAATATGAATGGATCCAGAACAATGCATTTTCATATACTGGGACTCATGCCAAGTGAAGTGTAATTCAACCCTCAAGTCATATAACTTGATCCCAGTTGACCAAGGACAGACATTTTTGACCCATTAGACTAGGTTAGAGACATAATCTTTTAGGCGCTAGCTATATATCTTGTGTTTTCTCTTTTACAGAATTCATCATTTTTGTAATGCTTTCCTTAATGTTTATATTTCCTGACAGAATGAGAGCTTCCTGAGGACATAAATCTGAAGAGTTGTTTTATTTATAGTAATCCCTGGCACATGCCACTTAGTACATAGGAGACAATTAATAAATAACTGTTGCATAAATGAACAAAAAAAGGTACAAAATACAAATAAGATATGATAGCAAGAAAGGTGTAGTTAAAGGATAATGGATAAATAGGGAAAGGGGAAGTTATATTCAGTCAGGAAGGCTATCAAGAAGGTGCATTTAAACTGAATCTAGAAAGATGAGGAGGATTTAAAGCTCTAAAGATGAAAGTGCAGAAAAAGAAGTGGTGGTAGCAGTGCAAGGAAAGCCTTTCAAGTGAAGGAGCAACACTAGCAGAAATGGAGTTTGGTTACTTGGGCAGGAAAGTAGGGGATGTGAAAGTGAGCAGACAGAAATAGGATTGGAAAGGAAGTAAACCAATAGATATATGTGTGAGTGATTGAGAATTTAAATAATAAAAAATGTAATTATGAAAATACACATGATTGTTATCATAATTCAAGAACAGGATGGTTCTCTTTATTATTATTTACTGTCAAATTTTGAAAGCTTCAGTGTGGTTCCATTCATAAAATGTATAGTAGGTTCTTTCAGAGAGAAGTAAAACTGAGTTATAATACATTTTACTATAATATAAAACCAATTTAGGGGCACTTGGGTGCCTCAGTTAATTAATGGCCTGACTCTTGATTTCCATTCAGGTCATGATCTCAGGCCCCACATGGGGCTCTATGCTTAGCACAGAGTCTGCTTGTCCTTCCCCCTCTGCTCCTCCTCCAGGTCTCTCTCTCTCAAATAAAATAATAAATAAAATCTTAAAAAAAACAATTTTATCATTTTGCTTACCTTAAGTATGATAGAATACCCAGAGCAAGATAGTTAATGGTGAACACAAAGTTGTTATATTTGTTTGAAATAACTATTTCTGATTTGACCTCATAAGATCACTTCCTTGATATGACTATGCACTAGAGTCTGAAAGTTTAGAAGTAGTTAGAGATGCCTTCTAGCCTATCTCTCAGTCTTGTCTCAAGTATGACAGCATGGGGGTCATCTTCCCTTTCTTAGGCTCTCTAGGAAAAATTCTATTTGACAAATCTTTTTTTTTTTAATTTTTTAAGATTTTATTTATTTATGTCAGAGAGAGAGCAGGAGCGAGCACAGGCAGACAGAGTGGCAGGCAGAGGCAGAGGGAGAAGCAGGTTCCCGGCTGAGCAAGGAGCCCGATGTGGGACTCGATCCCAGGATGCTGGGATCATGACCTGAGCTGAAGGCAGCCGCTTAACCAACTGAGCCACCCAGGCGTCCCTCTATTTGACAAATCTTAAGAAGTTGATGGGTTTTTAAAAAAAATGTGAGCTAAATACCTCTTTCTATGCTTTATGTTAAATTTTTAATTGAGATATAATTGACATTTAACATTGTGTAAGTTTAAGGTGTATAACATGTTGGTTTGATACATTTATGTATTACAATATGATTACCACTGTATAGTTGGGGCTGGGAGGTGAGAGAATTACAGACATATTAGTCAAGGATACAAACTTCCAGTTAGAAGATGAATAATTCTAGGGATGAAATTCAAAGTATTGTGATTATATTTAAATTTCTTCCTGCACTTCAGGAAGACAGAAGGTCATCATTTCACAACCATTAACAGTGTTGTTTTCCACTGACAATGTTGACCCTGTACTCAATTATCCAACATACCATCAAATAACCTTCCAATTTTAAATAGTCTTTTAATTCAAAAGACTCCCGGAGAGAATCAATATGACTTTCTGTTTTCATCTCTACTTGCTTCACCTCAAAAATGTGTAGAGAAGCAGAAACTTTGTACAGATTCCCATCACAGCATGTAGAGTTTAATACCCACCCACTATCCACCCGAAAAGGTGAATAGCCATACAAGGAAATGGAATGCGCCACTTAGCACCACTCTATGAGCAGTTTAAAATGACAGCTTTGCAGAACATATGTGAGCTCAGAATAAAGACCCTTGGTAAATTCATGCAATATGCTTTGTACACTAATAAAATTCATCATAGTCTCTTGGAATATGACAATTATTCATGCTCCCCTCATTCTTTTTTTTTTTTTTTTGGAGGAGAACAAATGGAAATATTTCTTTATGGCAACATGTTGGGATTAAGGCAAGTGGGATGTGATTTTTCTCAGGTGTGTAGTTCAGCAAGAGAGAGCAGCCTGATTATGAAGGTCGGCAGCAGTATTGCTTTTTCCTGTCAAAGCACTGGAATTAAGTGAAATGGATTTGAAATAGAAGAACATATTGTACTGTACTTCTTATGGAAGAAAACATATCCCTATAACACTTTGTACAAGCTAACATTAGACATGGTAATTAAATTCAGTGGTTGTTCCAAGATTAATAGATGCTTTACTTCAAGTACTTTGCTAACAGAACAGAATCAGATGGAAGCAAAATGAGAGAAAAATGAATCTTCTCTTCTTCATTTCATTGAGCTACAGGAAATCACTTTGCAGCTAACCCTTTGCAAAGACCCAATACACAGTCTCACGAGGTGGTCTCCTTTCCTTCTGATGCATGTAATTCACAAACACATTGACTGTAAAGCAATATCCTTTAACCACCAGCTAAGTTCTATCTAGTCTTTTGACAGGATATATCATCCTGCATATTAATTGTCAACATAATTTAAATCTGATTTTGAAAATCTCAGTTTGTGTCAATGAAGGTGATATTCCATATGCTATCTTGACAATGGATTGACTTTTTCTTTCCAAAGAGAATACTGCATGTTTAGATCAAATCAACTTGAGTTTTTACTTACTTATGAAAAAGCACCAAAATTAAGCAGCACATTTTACTGGTTTGAGTGGGCTTTCTTTTCCTAGATCTTTTTTTCTAGTATAGATACTCTTCTAATCACTCATAAGGGGAGAAGATAACATATATACATCCTGATGGAATGTACTGAGAAAGGCACAACATTACTTTTGTGGTATTCTTGCCAAAACTGCATACTCTGAAATACGATCATTAGAAAAATCCAAATGGAGGGACTTTAATGATTTTTTAAAAATGTCAATGCCGTGTCATAAAAGACAAAAAAAGGCTATAGAACTGTTCCAGATTAAAGGAAACTAAAGCAATATGACAACTAAATGTAATATGAAATCCTAGACAGTATCTTACACTTTAAAGAATTGTTATAAGGGGTTTGATTTAATTGCCAAAGTTGAAATACAGATTACAGATTAAATAATAGTATTGTATCAATGTCAGATTTCCTGATTTTCATAATGTGATTATGTAAGAGAATATCCTTGTTCTTGGGAAATACATATTTATATATCTAGGAGTAAAGAGGCCTAATTTCTGAAGCTAATTCTTATATGATTCAGGAAAAAATATATCAATATCTGTTTATCTATCTAGAGACAAAGTGATAAAGCAAATGGGAAAGAATATCGACAACCAGTAAATCTAGATAAAAGGCACATGAAAATGTTTCATACTATTTTGCAGCTCTTCTGTAAGGTTGAAATTATTTCCAAATAAAAAGTTTAAAAAATACTTTAAAAATGTGTTCTCTGTACTTGCTATTAATCATAAGTTATTTCAAATGTCTTGTCTTCCCAGGGTTTCATCTTATATGCAGTGAAATTATTAATAATGACACAAAAATTCTTAATGGTGTCAAAGAACTATAAGAAAATGGCCTGTTTTAAATTATGTAAAACTAACTTAAAATCTGTTGGATTTGAAGTAGGATTCACTGGTGTCAACTTCAGATCCATTACTTGAATGTGAGTTTTACACAGAGATCAAATTTACATACTTACTTAGTGGATATTATAAATATTCTTTACCATTGTTGTGTAAGAATTTTCTACTTGGATCTGCAGCTTAATTCAATGTATCCTATTTCATCTAAGTATAATGTTTTTAAAGGACTTTAAGTTTGATTATTTTTAATTGACATAACTTGAGACAATTGCTCTTCTTAGGGAGGTTCGTAGGTGTAAGTATGATTCCAGTTTTTTGGGGAAGCATTATTGACATGTAGTGGGAGGAGTTCAGAAATGAGAGACACTAAGTGCGACAAACCTAGTCCATGAAAAAAATTTTACTTCCTGCACTACCTTCAATTGTACCACTTGACATTCATGATGGTAAAAACCTGTTAATAATAATAAAATATAGAGCATAATTCCATTTTTTAAATTAAAAAAGTATTTTGCAAAATTTTAATAATCACTATATTTTCCAGGAATGTAAATGTTACTATAATATATACATTGAGGAAAGACTGAATTCATTTTGTTTGGAATTTTACCAGTAACTGTTTACTAATCTGGAAAATCATGCCACTAATGGCAGTGCCATTTATATTTGAGTGGCCAACACAACACATCTGAATCAGTCTGTTTTATGTACCTATCCCTCTTATGGAGATTCTGGAAATAAACATGAATATAATTATTTAGCTTTTATTTAAAAATTTTAAAAATTAATACTTCAACAGTATTCAGTTGCATATTATCTTATTTCTTTTTTTACTTAAAAATTACCTGATTTGGGCTCTTGGCTTTTATTTTTATTCTTATTATTCACTTTACTTTTTAGAGCAGCTTTAGGTTCACAGCAAAACTGAGCAGAAAGTACAGAACATTCTTACATACCTCCTCCTCTGGACAGCCTTGCCCAGTGTCAACATCTCACACCAGAATGGCACATTCATTGTAATCAATGAACCTACATCGACACATCATTATCAAACCAAATCCTTGGTTTTTATTATGATTCCTGGTGATTCATATCATTCTATGGGCTTTGGCAAATGGATAATGACATGTATCCACCGTTATAGGATCATACAGAACAGTTTCACTGCCCTAAAACCCCTCTGCTTTCCACCTATTCCTCCCGCCCTGTTCCCTAATCCCCAGCAACCACTAATTTTTTTTAACATCTCCATGGTTTTGCCTTTTCCAGAATGTCATATATGTAGAATAAGAACCCTGACTAATACATACTGTATTAGTCTTTGCAGATAGGCTTATTTCAGTGAATAATATGCATTTAAAGTTTATTATTTCTTTTTAATCCAAATTTATTTATTATAAGTACTACTAAGCATATGGCTCTTTCTTCTGTGAGTGTATCCAAACACTTACATTTAAAATATATTTTACATTAAAAATTACTTTCCTTTCATTTTTTTCTTTATATCACAGGATATTATGTAGATTTTTAAAAATTGCCCACAACAGGCAAGGAGAGCCTATGCAGATGACTGGCCTGAAGGATGGAGCAGCTAAAACACAATAGCAGAGTGCATGCAGGACACACCAGAGACACTCCCTGAGGCACCAGGCTTTGGGCACTACATGATCTCTTCTTCATAAGGCCAGTACTTTCAGGAGCAGGAGATATAACTGACTTTTCTAACAAAAAGAAGAAGGCAGAGACTTAGTCAAAATGCCAAGAGGGAGGAAATTTATCCCAAATGAAAGAACAAGATAAGATCACAGTGAGAGATCTAAGTGAAACAGATATAAATAAATATGTCTGATGGAGATTTTAAAGTGAGGGTCCTATGCTCATTGGGCTTGAGAAAAGAATAGAAAACACCAGTGAGACCCTTAAAACAGATATGAAAGAGTTAAAAAAGAATTAGAGAGGAAGAGTGCAAATACACAAGATTGGAAACAGGCTTGATGCAATGAATAGCAGGCTAGAAAAAACAGAGGAATGAATCAGTGACCTAGAAGGTAAAATAATGGACACTAATGAAGCTGAACAAAAGAGAGAAGAATTATGCAACATTAGGATAGATTTAGGGAATTTAGTGACTATATCATACATAATAGCATTTGTATTATAGGAGTCCCAGAAGAAGAAGAGAGGGGAAAAGGCAGCAGAAAATTTATCTCAAGAATTAACAACAGAAAAGTTCCCTAATCTGGGGAAGGAAACAGACATCCAGATCCAGGAGGCACAGAGAAATCCCATCAAGATCAACAAAAGCAGGCCAACACCAAGATGTATGGTAATTAAGTTTGCAAAATATAGTGATAAAGAAAAAATCTTAAAAGCAGCAGTTACGGACAAAAGAAGTCCTTAACTTACAAGAGAAAACCCATAAGTCTAGCCAGAGATTTCTCAACAGAAACTTGGCAAGTCAGAAGAGAATGCCATGATATAGCCACAATGCTGAATGGGAAAAATCTTCAGTCAAGAATACTCTATCAGGGACGCCTGAGTGGCTCATTTGGTTAAGCATCTGCCTTCCGCTCAGGTCATGGTCTCAGGGTCCTGGGATCGAGTCCCACATCTGGCTCCTTGTTCATCAGGGAGCCTGCTTCTCCCTCTGCCTGCTCTGCCAGCTCTGCCTGCAGATTTCCGTGCTTCTGCTCTCTCTCTGACAAATAAATATAAAAAAAAAATACTCTATCAGCTCAGGTCACTATCCCAGGGTCCTGGAATTGAGTCCCCACATCAGGTTCCTGGCTCAGAGGGGGAGCCTGCTTCTCCCTCTTCCTCTGCCTGCCTCTCCCTCTTCTTCTGTCTGCCTCTCCCTGCTTGTATATTCTATCATTCGTTCATAGCTCGCTCAGGCTATCATTCAGAATAGAAGGAGAGATAAAGAATTTCCTAGACAAAGGATTTTGTGACCAGTAAGACTACCCTTCAAGAAATAGTAAAGTTAAATAGTAAAGAAATAGTAAAGAAAAATTAAGAAATAGTAAAGAATGAGTGCAAAGGAGAGACCAATAGTGACAAAGACAAGAAAGGATCAGAGAAAATCTCTGGAAACAATAACAAAGGAAGTAATAAAATGCCAATAAATACACATCTATCAATAATTACTTTTAATGTACAAGGACTAAATGCTCCAATCAAAAGACCTAGGATATTAGACTGGATAAATAAAAGCCAAGACCCATGTATATGCTACCCCCAAGAAACTCATTTTAGACCTAAAGACACCTGCAGATTGAAAGTGAGGAGGTGGAGAAACATTTATCACACAAATGGATGTCAAAAGAAAGCTAGTGTAGCAATACTTTTATTGGACAAACTAGACTTTTTGTTCTTGTATTTTTATTTTTTTAAATTTATCATTTGAAGCAGACAGAGAGAGAGAGAGAGAGAGAGAGAGAGAAAGAAAACGAGCAGGGAGAGAGGCAGGCAGAGGGAGAGGAAGAAGAAGGCTCCCCTCTGAGCCAGGAACCTGATGTGGGGACTCAACTCCAGGACCCTGGGATCATGACCTGAGCTGAAGGCAGACGCCTAACTGACTGAGCCACCCAGGTGTCCATCTTGTATTGTTTTTATCCTGCTTTGGTATCAGGGTAGTACTGGCCTCATGGAATGATTTTGAATGTGTACCCTCTATTCCATTATATGTAAGAATGTGATAAAGATTGCCATTAGTTTTTTTTTTAATATTTGGTAGAATTCACCAATGAATCCACGTGGTCTTGGTTTTTTTCTGTGCTAGGAGATTTTTGATTCCTAATTCAATTTTCATTCTTATTATTGGTGTAAGATTTCCTATTTCTTGGATTCAAGACTCATGATTCAACTTTGGTAACTGGGTTTTTTAAAGGAATTATCTGGGTTTTTTTTCCTAAGTTATCTGATTTGTTGGTAAATAATTATTTATAGTAATCTGTTGTCACATTATGTATTTCTGTGGTTGTCTATTGAATTGTTTTCCATTTCTCATTTTGGTTTTTGAGTCTTCTCTCTTCCTTTTAGTTAATATAGCTAAACATGGTCAATTTTATTTATTTTTTTAATAATGGGTCATTACTTTGCAGTATCCTAGAACTTCTGCAGCCTGTTTCTGTGACCTATTGTCACAGGAGAGATCCATTTTTTAAACACACTTCAGAGAGTGAAAACTGGGAACTTGAGTGATCAGGCAGTTTTTCCTAAGATACCTGGTCCCTTATACTTCTCATCTTTCTCCATTACATGTGGAGGCAAAGCAATATGCCCAGTGATATAGACATCTCTTCTCCCCTCTAGATCTGCCCAAATATTGACTAGTTTTCTCAATATTGGAGTAACCAAGAGGGTGAGCCCTCCTTTCCTCCCTTAGGAAGACGAGGTGAACAGATAATCTTTTAGGAATATAGGAAGAACACAGAAATACAGGAACACTGATACAGGAAGAGTTTGAAGTCATATCTCCATTTGGAGATGGACCCTAGCCATGCCCCCAAGATGCCTGCTCTCCTCATCATACTCTTAGTTCTCTTTATGGAAAATGCCAGGTGGCATAGAATCTTTGAGCCAAGAGCTAAGCTTCTTTAAACTCAGTCTGGGAAAATATATCTTTATTTCAAATAAGGCTTAATCTCAGCTATAATCTCTACTTTATTCTATAATCTCTAGAAAAGGAAAAAAGTCTCAAACATTCTTTCATGGCACTCTGTCACACAAGTCTTACAACCAGTGATTTTGTTGCAGACAACCCCCTGCACCCTCCTAGTTTTACTACTTCATCCTTTTCGTTCATACTCTTACTAGGATTGCCTGAATTTCTTTCTACCTGGTCCCCCGCACAGACACACACAGCCATATCTTGTCTTTCACAGCTTCCTACTGCAATTCTTTACTCTGAACTTGCTTTGGACTTTGGTTTCCTTCACTGATTCATTCACTAATTTAGTGAGAAAAAAACATTAAGCATCTTCTGTGTGCCAAGCATTCCCAATGCTGAAAATTCCACTGCCTATGGCAATCCCTATGACCTCAGGAAATAAACTCTTTATTCCAAACCTGGACCTCATAAATCTTTCTGTTCAAGTTTGCATGGGTTCCTGGAACATTCTTCTCTACTCCCCACCCCCAGATCCAACATCTTTGATAGGAAAATTATCACTACCTTGCTTAGGGCTTATGGGTTTCTTCATCAGAAGGGCTACATTTGCTCTTCAAGATCCCTCTGCCACTTACTGATATTCTTCTAACAATGGATAGGTATCTCCAAATCATGAGAAACCACTTTCTATATGAGGTAACTGCTGCATAACAAACTACTTCAAAACTCAGTGGCAAACACCAGTTCTTACTCATTATTGCACATATATCCTTGTGTTAGTCTTTGCTCTAGCTCTAGGCTAGCCAGCCTAGGGCACCTTAGCTGTAGCAACTTTGATTCACATGTCTTTAATCATGCCTCTGGGAGCAGCAGACTGAGATAGGCATGTTCTTTTCACTTGGAAGGCATAAGCGCAAGAATGAGTGAGCTCAATTGTGCAAGTTCTTTTGAAGACTCTATCACATTTGCTAGTCCCATTGTTCAAAGAATGTAATTGTGACTAAACTCAGGAGCTCAGAATTAATATTCCACCTATGCTGGAGAGGACTGCAAAAGTACATGACAAAGCACATGGATACAGGCAGAAGTGAAGAACTGGAGTTACTGATACAACAATTTGCCCTTCTTAGGCCTCTACCCCCATTCATTTCTCTTATAGTCTTTCCCTTAGACTTCATCCACATATCTGCCCAAAGCACACTTCAGTTTGCCATGCCTTTTGGCATTATTAAAGGTGCCTTTCTCTGGAAAACTTTTAATTTGCATTTAGGCTGCTTAAATTCTGCTTGTTTACCTCATTGTCATGTTCACATCTTTGTCCTACATAATGAAATGGCAAAATCTAGTACATCTAGTACAATCTAGTATATTAATCTAGTACATCTAGTACAATCTAGTATATTAATCTTAATATACATAAAATTATTTTTGAACTAGGAACCAGCTTGTGAAAACATGATTATTAAAGAATATCCTAGATCAGAATTTGAAAAACTACTTCATGTGCAATTTGATTAGGAGATGGCCTTGGGCCCACATCTACAACTCTGAGTTAGTTTTGAGAAGGTAAATATGCCCAGGGCATGCAAGAGGATGTACAAATTTAAATGGTGTGGCTCCCCAGGCATTTTTTCATTTGGTGTCACTGAAAGAACTGGTAATTCTGGGATGATGTTGATGTGAACTTGAAGTCTTATCTCTTGCAGGCTGGTTCAAAGAAGTTAACAGAGCAGCAAGTAGTGGCAGAATCAAGTATGACCTTAGGGCATTATGATATGGAAAGATCACTAAACTGGCAGTTTGGAACTCTGATTTTTTGACCCTAATAAGCCACCATATTAGCTGTGTGTACTTGGATGAGTCTATTAATCTCCCTGAATCTTAGCTTTCTCATCTGCAAATATGGGCTGAAATTGGATATTCTGAAGTCTTTGCCTAACTCTAATATTCCATGATCCCAAGAAGTAACATGACATATCTAAGAACTGGAATCCTTTCCAATTGGTTCTAAGCATATCATAGATGCTAAAAAGGAATGTAAGGATTTGCCAGAGTTAATTATGTATGATGAAAAGATAAACCTTACCATATATAATGTTCCCAGTCCTGTTGTATCTTGAAGCTAGACAAAAATATATAACTTACTTAAAAAAAAACCCTCATTTTAACTACTTGAAAAAACAGCTCAAAATGTATGCCCTACTGATAATGGGTTAGCATAATCATGTTTATATGTAGAGAATCCTTCTTTCTCCATTTAACAAATGCATGCTTTAAATAATATAATGAAGTCCTTGCTAATGAATGATGACTGGAGTGTCTTTCACCACCTCAAGAACTGATTTTAAAATCAATTAATGATGGCTTATTTTTCAAATCCCTACTGCTGCTATTTTAGTTACATGCATAAAGGAATGGCAAAAATATTGTAATTCATTTACTGGCAAGTTTACAGCCTCCATCAGTGTTTTATTGGGCTTATATAGCTTCCTATGAATTTCAGCAGCTAAAATTATCCACTTATTATTTCCCAGTGCATTAAGTTGGTGGTATGATGGGCTGTCTTTGGATGCAGGTTATATCTTCCATCTACTTCTCTCTACCATTAGTAAGTTAGATGGTTTTTAGACCATAATTACTGTCACTTGAGCTCTTAGAATCAACACATTCACTCTATAGTTCAATGGAGTACTATCACCAAAAGCCAAGTATTTTGGATACCTGGGAGTAAACAATCATTATGAAAAAAATATTCTATCTCACATTATAAATAGATGAAATAATGCCAGAGCACTTTGTACATTGTAAAATGCTATGCAAAAGCATGTTAAAATTCTTTGTATTTTTCATCTATTTTTTGTTCAGAAAGGTAAAATTACTGAAATCTTGTCCATCTATTATTATTAGCTGTTGTAGTTTTTACCACCAGTCTAATGTCCCTAATTGTCATCTCTAATTAAGACAATGAAGTTGTTATATTTACTCTTTTACACTCCTCTCCTTCTGTCTTTAGTGTCTTTGTTTGTGTGCATCTCTATTAATAAGTAAAAACTTCACAATGCAAAATAGCTACCATTCCCTGATTGAAGCCCTTTTTGTCCTTTAATTAAAATCTCCATCTAAGAAGGAAACAATCAACAAAACTAAAAAGCAACCTATGGAATGGGAGAAGATATTTGAAAATGACATATCTGATAAAAGATTGCTACCCAAATATATAAAGAATTTATAAAACTCAAAATCCCAAAAACAAATAATCCAGTTAAAGAATAGGAAAAAGACACGAGTAGACATTTTCCCAAAGAATACATACAGATGGCTAACAGGCTCACGAAAAGATACTCAACATCACTCATCATCAGGGAAATACAAATCAAGACTACAATGAGATATCACCTCACACCCGTCAGAATGGCTAAAATCAACAACATGGGAAACAACAGGTATTGGTTAGAATGTGGAGAAAGGGGAGCCCTCTTACACTGTTGGTGGGAACGCAAATTGGTGCAGCCACTTTGGAAAACAGTGTGGAGGTTCCTTTTTTTTTTTTTTTTTTAAGATTTTATTTATTTATTTGTTAGAGAGAGAGCGCAAGCACAAGCAGACAGAGAGGCAGGCAGAGGCAGAGGGAGAAGCAGGCTCCCTGCCGAGCAAGGAGCCTGATGTGGGACTTGATCCCAGGATGCTGGGATCATGACCTGAGCCGAAGGCAGCCGCTTAACCAACTGAGCCACCCAGGCATCCCTGAAGGTTCCTTAAAACATTAAAAATAGAATTATCCTATGACCCAGCAATTGCACTACTAGGTATTTACCCAAAAGATACAAAAATACTGATTCAAAGGGGCACAGGGAGGTGGGCAGGGGAATGCATTAAATGGGTGATTAGTATTAAAGGAGGGCAGTTGTTGTGATGAGCACTGGGTGTTGTATGTAAGTGATGAATCACTAAGTTCTATACCTGAAACTAATATTGCACTGTATGTTAAGTAGCCACAATTTAAATTAAAACTTGGAAAAAATAAAAGCTTATGGAGATAAAAAATAAAATAAAAATAAAATAAAATCTCACTCTAACCAAAGACACTGAGTTTTAGGTCCATCTTTTCTTGTCTCTTAAATTTTAAATGACCAAGAGATATAACTGTGGAAACACTTTTAAGATTTAATTCTAAGTGCCCAATGTCAATATGAATCTATGGTCTTGCATTCGAGTCTAGAAAATTGTTTGTTTTGTTAGGGGGTCCTCATTCTCTATTTGGTAAAATCCTTCCATTTTATTCCCTCTAAAATGCTGTTCTAAAATCACTTCAAGCTTTTGATGTTCCTTAAATTTCTAAGGAGACCCTGTATCACAAAAACATGCTATGGTACCCAGGTTCTATTATCATTTCCATCAAATTAATCAATGTTAAGGAAAATCCACTCCTATATCTGACATCCTCATTCATTCTACTACAGCATAAGCAAAATTGATATCGTAATTTATACCCACCAGCTTAGACTAGAATTTCTCAACCTCAGCACTAGGTACATTTTTGGCCAGATAATACTTTGCTGTACGAGCTGACCTGCACCTTACTGGATGTTTAGCAGCATCCATGGCCTCAACCCACTAAGTGCCAGTATTACCTCCCTGAAATTGTGACAACCAAAAATGTCTCCAAATGCCCCTGCAGGACAGCATTTCTCTTGAGAACTACTGGCTGAGGTATTGAATACAAGGTATTCCTCAGTTCAGTTTTTATATTTTTAAAGGAAGAAGCTTTGATTTGCTCAATTTAACCTGCAGTGTATCATCATTCTCTGTTACTAAGACATTCTCTGTTACTAAGAACAGGAATTGTTCTATGCCTGGAGCTAACTATTCATCTGCAGTAGAGACCACCTACTTATACTGGCTTACAATGCTATTTGTGCTTTTAAGTGTTACTTATACAGTATCTCATTTAGTTCTACTGTTTCACTTATGATCAAAGTGAGGCAGGAAACCCAGTCTCCTGGGAAATTCTTACCCAGGTTCTAGATACAGCAAATGTTCTACTCCTTTAAAACCCCTAAACAGTTTCTGCATTCTTGGCTATCCTCATTTTGTGACCTTGAACAACTTATTAAAACTCTAAATATTTTTATTTTGTCAATAGCCTTAGTTATTATAATTATAGAAACTATAGTTTGAGAAAAAATTATTCTTTGGTTTAGAATTCTACTTGAGACCTCCCTCAGCAGAAGCTTTGGATTTCCATGTAGCTTGTTGCAATTTTGTAACATTAGAATTGTTCCTTTTGCTTCCCCTCTCTTTGAAGTTTCAGATACTCTCCACATATAGACACCCAATAAATCCTTGCCAACTGACTGCATAAACAACCATGATTATCTAAAGAAATTCAAGGTATTTTTCCCAAGGATATTAACAATCATTGATATTCCAGCAGTTGATGATTCACTATGTATATTTGTGTGTTTTGACATATTCTAGTAACTTATGTCTCTATATCAGAGGGCTCTTATCAGCATTTTTTCAAAGTTCTGGGCTGTCAACAATAGCTATTCCTCACTTGGGCCTCAGTAGACATTAACTTTAAAATCTGAGACAACTTGCAGATGAAGAGGAAAGATCAGGCATCAATTGAGTTACGTGGAGTTGGCCTTATAAAATTGAATTTTATCTTGAACCTTTCTGTCTTCACTTCCTCAAGACTGTTTATGTGGTCTGTTGCCTCAGAATAATGAGGCCGCTAATGTGTGGTCCGAGGCAAATGAGGCATTTCCATGTCACCAGACTGGTGAATGGATGGTCACAGGAAGGCAAACAATGGCCAGCAGTATTGGATACTACTTAGTAATTGATAAATGAGATTGAGTGTTTTCTTTTCTCCAAAAGACAAAGGGTGAGGTAACTACCAGGCACTGGCAGGGTGGGTAAATATCAGAGAGCAAGGGACTGGGACCTTGGGACTAACTTAGGTAGGGAATGAGCTTTGTTGCAGTGATATCCACTTTTGACAGTGCCTACCCAGCATGTGCCTCGTAGAGCACCTGGAGAAAACATTTTGGCTGTATTTCTTTGAAGTAATGAAGGGATAAGGAGCATTAGATTGCATTCTCAAAGGTAGATCTGCAATCTCTTTCCTCAGAGGGCCTAATATATGAATGCTTTTGGTTTGGACTGCATCTGAGTCTTAACGGCCCAGTTCCATATTGGCCATTTAGTATTATTTCTGTCTGAAGGAAGCTGCTTTTTAAAACTGCATTGTTAAATCTGTATTCTTAGATATGGACATCATTCATTAAGAAGAGTTATGAGCCTTTGGTGCTCAAATCAATTAATGTGGCCTCTTAACACTGCCAAGAATAAACCATGCAAAGCTAATTGAAGCAGAGTTCACTCTTCTTGCACAAACAAGAAGTTTTTATGGTCAAGAAAATGAAAATTATTCTCTCTCTTATATCAGAGAGATAGACCAAGTATCAGGTCCAGTAGTTCCCCTTGAGTGAATACAGTTATAAACAGGAAACGTGAGCCCAAACAGCTATTGGATAAACAATGTTCAAGCTTTCTGGTAAGGAGATTCTCACGGATACGTATTTCAGGTATTCACGTCAAGCAATTGTTTATCAAGACACCTTTTTCAAATATCTTATAAATTAATGTTTAAAATCCTTGCAAGAAACACCATATGCTAGTCAAAGGATTTCCTTAGGTGGCCCAAGAAGCCAGCTCTGAAAATAAAGCCAGCATTGGTTAAGCCAGGAAGCATTACTGCAAATATTTAATAAAACATTAAATACAAATGCCAAGACTGATCTACAGAACATTCAGGAGCTAAAGATCATACTCATGTGAAATCTTATCTATAAAATGGCATATTTTAAAAGATAAAATATAGAATGCTGAGCACATGGAATAAGAAGTGTTCAGTTACCTCAGAACCATTTATTCTTTCTTCCCAATATATCTCATATACACTTGTATAAGTATATAGTTATATATAAAAATACATACATATATATCACTTTTAAAGTTGTTTCTGGGTCTATAAATGTTTATTATAGCAACTTTTAAAATTAGTGTTTGTATTTCTTTGATAGTTTTAATTAAGAAACTTTGGTTATTCTTTATTAATAGATGCATAATATTTATACTGATTTAAATTTCAGTAAGGGATCTGGAAGTTAGTCTATGTTACTCTAAGACAGAAATGATTTAAGGCAAATTTCCAAAGCAATGGCTCCCAATGCACTGGGATTCTCAACTGTAAGACAGTGATGATAATATGATGAATCAGACAAAATAAATGTGTTTATATAGATTAAGCCAATGGAAGGAATGTTATATCAAGAAGATAAACACCTGGGGTACCTGGGTAGCTCAGTTGGTTAAGTGGCCAGGTCTTGATTTCAGCTCAAGTCATGATCTCAGGGTACTGAGGTCAAACCCCAGCTCAGACTCTGTACTCAGCATGGAGTCTGCTTAGATTCTCTCTCTCTGCCCCTGCCCCAGCTCTCTCTCTTTTTTCTCTCTCAAAAATAAATAAATAAATAAATAAATAAATAAATAAATAAATGTATGTTTTTAAGAAGAAGATAAACACATTAAGTGTTCAGGGATCACTATTAGAAGCAAGGACAGGTAGCAGAAGGGACAGTGCTCAAGCTCAGCTTCCAATGGCACTGGTAGTTTCTTGTCCATATACCACCCTTTCTCACAGAGAACTATAATATCTCAAAGGCTCTACAGGCCCCAAATACTGTTGAGTTAGCATCTTAAATCTACATTCATGACTCCATAAACAGCCTCTTTATTATACTCAATAACAAGGTCAACATCTCACACTTGTTCCATAAGAAGAGAAACCCAGAAGTAAAAGATTGTCTCTATTAGAGTCAAACTTAGGCCAGATCCAGAAAATGTTCCCCAGTGGATGATGGACAAATTAAGGGACCATGATCATCTCTGATAGCTGACTCTAGCCTTGTCAGTCTTCTCTTTGCTCACTAATACCTACTCCTTAACCCCAAATTTTTTGACTTGTGAAAGTTGCCCTAACCCATTGTATGACAAATGGCAACCCTGAAGATAATAAACAGCTTTCTTATTTATTCTTTATTCATTCATAATTTTTACACCACAACATTGTGCTTGAAGCATCATTTTTAAGTTTGGAATGAAAGACATTCATATTTGAAAGATATTTTAGTATCAATCAATACCACAATGAGATATCACCTCACACCAGTCAGAATGGCTAAAATGAACAAGTCAGGAAATGACAGATGCTGGCGAGGATGTGGAGAAAGGGGAACCCTCCTACACTGTTGGTGGGAATGAAAGCTGGTGCAACCACTCTGGAAAACAGCATGGAGGTTCCTCAAAAAATTGAAAATAGAGCTACCTTATGACCCAGCAATTGCACTACTGGGTATTTACCCTAAAGATACAAACGTAGTGATCCGAAGGGGCACGTGTACCCGAATGTTTATAGCAGCAATGTCCACAATAGCCAAGTTATGGAAAGAACCTAGATGTCCATCAATGGATGAATGGATAAAGAAGAAGTGGTATATATATACAATGGAATACTATGCAGCCATCAAAAGAAATGAAATCTTACCATTTGCAATGACATGGATGGAACTAGAGCGTATTATGCTTAGCGAAATAAGTCAACTGGAGAAAGACAACTATCACATGATCTCCCTGATATGAGGAAGTGGAGATGCAACGGGGGTGGGGGTTAAGGTGGTAGGAAAAGAAAAAATGAAAC
>ML098016.1:70179-100594 GCA_003697995.1 Taxidea taxus jeffersonii
TTATTAACACATAATGTATTATTTGCCCCAGGGGTACAGGTCTGTGAATGGTCAGGCTTACACATTTCACAACAGATGTGCCAGTTTTATTGTTCTTTTCAAAGAACTAGTTTTTTGTTTCACTGACTTTATTATTTTTTTGTTTTTATAATTCATTGATTTCTGCTCTTATCTTTTTCCTCTATTTCTTTCTCCTTGCTTTGGGTTTACTTTGCTCTTATTTTTCTAGTTTCGTAAATTAGTGGCTTATATTACTAATTTGAGTCATTTCCTCTTTTATAATGTAAACATTATTGCTATAAATTTCCCTGTCAACACTAATGCAGCTGCATCTCACAAATTTGGTATGTTGTACTTTCATTTGCATTCACTTCAACATATTTTTAAAATTTCCCTTGAGATTTTCTTTTTGGATGCATGGATTATTTAGAAGTGTGCTGTATAGTTTTCCAATATTTGGAAAATTTCCTGTTCTTTCTAATTTCTAGTTTGATGTTATTGTGGTCAAAGAATGCACTCTGTAGGGTTTAAATTCTTTTGTTTTGAGGTTTGTTTTACAGACCAGAATATATTATATCTTGGTATATGTTCCATGGGTTCTTGAAAAGAATATGCATTCAGCTGTTGTTAGATGGAATGTCCTATAAATGTCAGTGAAATACTGTTGGTTAATGGTGTTAAGTTCTTCTATATTCTTGATTTTTCTAACTAGTTGTTCTATTAGTTTTTGAGAGAGAAGTACGGAAGTTTCCAATTATAATTGTGGATTTATCTACTTCTCTCAATTTTTAAGTTTTTACCCCACATATTTTGGAGTTCTATGGTTTGAATTCATATTTAGGATTACTATATTTTCTGGTGGATTGACCTGTTATCAATATGTAATATCTCTCTCTGTCCCTGGTAGTTTTCTTTGCTCTGAAGTCTACTTTAACTGATATTAATGGTCACTTGTGATTTCTTTTTATTATTATTTGCATGTGTATTCTTCCATCATTTTACATTCAACCTACGTATTTCATTTTATTTGAAGTGAGTTTCTTGTAGATGGCATATAGCTGGGTCACTTTTTAAAGGTCCCCTGCCACTCTGTTTTTTAATGTCATATTTAGGGCATTTCTAGGTAATGTAATTGTCATTTTAGGGCTCAAGTGTGCTATTTTACTTTGGGTTTTTTTTTTAGGTTTTTTTTTGTTGTTGTTGTTGTTCTCTCTGTTTTATATTTCTGTTTTCCTTTTGTTGTTTTTCTGTGGGTTAATTGAATATTTTTAAAATTCCCTTTCTATCCATCTAAAGTTTTTCTAATTTAGTTTTAGTTTATCTCTTTCTATAGCTTATTTTTACTAGTTGCTGTAGGTATTTATCTATCTGTCATCTATCTAACCTATCAGTCATTACATATCTATCTAAAAGCACTCTAATGGTATTGTGGACTGAATGTGTCCCTACAAAATTCACATGTTGAAATAATAAACCCAAATGTAACAGTATTTGGAGGTAAGACCTTTACAGAAATAAAGTTAAATAAGATCATAAGGGTGGGATCCTGATCAAGTAAGATCAGTGTCCTTGTAAGTAGAGACACAAGAGAGTGCTTGCTCTCCCTCTCTGTCTCTGTCACCCTCTCTCTCTCTCTTCAGGTCAGGTGGGCACACAGCATTAAGGTGACCATCTACAAGCCAGGAAGAGAGGACTCACCAGAAACTGACCATGCTGACACCTTGATCATGGACTTCTAGCCTTCAGAATTATGAGAAAATAAATGTTTGTTGTCTAAACCATCTGGTCTCTGACATTTTGTTATAGAAGCCCAAGCCGGGGCGCCTGGGTGGCTCAATGGGTTAAAGCCTCTGCCTTCGGCTCAGGTCATGATCCCAGGGTTCTGGGATCGAGCCCCGAATTGGGCTCTCCACTCAGCGGGGAGCCTGCTTCCCTTCCTCTCTCTCTGCCTGCCTCTCTGCCTACTTGTGATCTCTATCAAATAAATAAATAATCTTAAAAAAAAAAGAAGAAGAAGCCCAAGCCTGGGGCGCCCAGGTGGCTCAGCGGGTTAAAGCCTCTGCCTTCTGCTCGGGTCATGATCCCAGGGTTCTGGGATCAAGCCCCACATTGGGTTCTCTGCTCAGCAGGGAGCCTGCTTCCTCCTCTATCTCTGCCTGCCTCTCTGCCTACTTGTGATCTCTGTCAAATAAATAAATAAAATCTTAAAAAAAAAAAAAAGCCCAAGCCTACTAGAATAATTTGTGTCAACATATTACAGTTTGAGGGAAGTGTAAAGATCATTCTTCCCTTTACATTCCTTTACACTCAATCATAAACATTTTCTCTGTTTACATTGAAAACTATATCAGATCATATTACAAATTTTGCTGCAACCATCAAACAAAATTTAGAAAACTCAAGAGGAAAATAAGAATCTATTCATTTGGCTTACACATTTACTCTTTTCTTTTTCTTTCTGATGTCCAAGATTTCTTTTATCATGTTGTTCTGTTCAAAGAACTACACTTAGCCATTTTTTTAGGTTCAGTCTACCAGCAACACTTTTCTTAGTTTCCTTCATTGTGACTATACTTTGCCTCTGTCCCTTGGGATATTTTCATTGAATATAGGGTTCTGGATTGACAATACTTTTCTTTCAGCACTTGGAAAATATTGTACCATTTTCTCCAGTTTCCATGGTTTCTAATGAGAAATATGCTGTCATTCAAATTGTTTGTCCCCCTATAGGTAATGCATTGTCCTCCTTCGGTTTCTTTCAAGATTTTATCTTGAATTGGTAAGTCTCCCCCTTTGCCAAGTTTGGAAAAACTTCAGTCACTGTTTCTTGAATACTTTATTAACTCTTCTCTTCTCTCCTTCTGGGACTCTGAGGAAAGATCTTCTGTTAAGCCACACAAATCTCTGAGGTTATGTCCATTTTTTTTTTTTTTTTGGTCTACTTTCTCCCATTTTTTTCAGACTGGGTAATTTCTATTGTTCTAGTTTAAAGTTTATCAACAATCCTTTTCTCTATCTCCATTCTATTTTAAACTCCAAAATACACCGTTCGAATTTTTGCCCTAAATCATCAATCATCTTTCCAGAGAGTTAAATTATGAGCAAAGCATTTTTTATGTTCTTACATATTTACTATTTCCAGGGCTTTACATACACACTTCCTTCTTATATTGTTTTCCTTTTGCATGAAATACTTCCTTCTTTCATAGTCCATTTCTGCTGCTGATAACTGATTTCAGGGCTTATATGTCTGAAAAAAGTGTTTGTTTTACCTTCACTTTTGAAAGATATTTTCACAGGATATAGAATTCTAGGTTGAAAGTTTGGGCTTTTTTTTCTCTTCAGTACTTTATTTATTTATTTATTTATTTTTAATTAAAATTCAGGTAACCAACATATACTGAATAATTATTTTCAGATGTAGTGTTCATTAATTTATCAGTTATGTATAATACCCAGTGCTCACCACATCATATGCCCTCCTTAATACCCATCACACAATTACCCCATCCCCCTAACCACCTCCCCTCCAGCAACCCTCAGTTTGTTTCCTATAGTTAAGAGTCTCTCACAGTTTGTCTCCCTCTCCAATGACTTCCCATTCTGTTTTCTCTCCCTTCCCCTATCAGCCCCTGTGCTGTTTCTTATATTCCACATATGAGTGAAACAATATAATTGTCTTTCTCTTATTGAATTATTTCAGTCAGTATAATCCCCTCCAATTCCATCCATGTTGATGTAAATGGTGTATTCATCCTTTCTGATGGCTGAGTCATATTCCATTGTATGTATGTGATATATATATGGCACACTTTCATTATCCATTCATCTGTTGATGGACATCTCAGATCTTTCCATAATTTGGCTATTATGAACATTGCTGCTCTGAGCAGTGGGGTCCAGGTGCCCCTTTGTATCACTACATTTGTTTCTTTGGGGTAAATACCTACTAGAGCCATTCCTGGGTTGTAGGAAAGCTCTATTTTTAACTTTTTGAGGAACCTCCATATTGTTTTCCAGAGTGGCTGTACCAGGTTGCATTCCCTCCAACAGTGTAAGAGGGTTCCCCTTTCTCTGCATCCTTGCCAAACTCTGCTATTTCCTGTCTTATTAATTTTAATTAGTCTGTCTGTTGTGAGGGGGGTATCTCATTGTGATTTTGATTTGTATTTCCCTGATGCCAAGTGATGTGGAACATTTTTTCACCAGTCTGTTGGCCATTTGTATATCTTCTTTGGAGAAATACCTGTTTATTTTATTTATAATTGACAGATGTTCTTGTTGGATTGACCCTTTAATTATGATATAGTGTCACTCTTCATCCCACACTACAGTTTTTGTTTGAAAATCTAATTTGTCTGACATGAGGATTGCTACCCCAGTTTTCTTTTGATGTCCATTAGCATGATAAATGGTCCTCCACCCCCTCAATTTCCATGTGGAAATGTCTTTAAGGTCTAAAATGAGTCTCCTGTAGATGGCATATGGAATGGTTATTCAATTTGATACCTTGTGTCTTCTGATTGTCAGGGCATTAGCCCATTCACATTCAGAGTAAATATTGAAAGATATGAATTTAGTGCTATTGTATTACCTGTCAAGTCCCTGTTTCTGTGTATTGTCTCTGTTCCTTTCTGGTCTTTGTTACTTTTGGGCTCTCTCTTCACTTATAGAATCCCCTTTAATATTTCTTGCAGGTCTGGTGTGGTGATCATAAATTATTTTAGTTTCTGTTTGTCCTGGAAGCTCTTTATCTCTCCTTCCATTCTGAATGATAGCCTTCCTGGATAAATTATTCTTGGCTGCATGTTCTCATTTAGTACCCTGAATGTATCATGCTAGTTCTTTCTGGCCTGCCAGGTCTCTGTGAATAGGTCTGCTGCCAGCCTAATATTTCTGCCCCTGTAGGTTAAGAGCCTCTTTTCTCATGCTGCTTTCAGGATTTTCTCTTTATCTCTGAAATTTGCAAGCTTCACTATTCTGTGTTGGGGTGTTGACTTATTTTTATTGATTCTGGACGGTTCTCTCTACCTCTTGGTCTTAAATACCTGTTTACCTCTCCATATTAGGAAAGTTCTCAGCTATGATTTGCTCAAATATACCTTCTCTTTCTTCTTCCTCTGGGACCCCAATAATTCTAATATAGTTTTGCTTTATGGTATTGCTTGTTTCTGGAAGCTTCCCCTCATAGTCCCTTAGTTGTATTTCTCTTTTTTCCTCAGCTCCTTCCTTTCCATCACCTTCTCTTTTATGTTATTGACTCTTCTGTCTCATTTACCCTAGCTTTTGGAGCATTCAATTTAGACTGCATCTCAGTCATTATTAATTTTGGCATGATTAGATTTTACGTCGGCACTAAGGGATTCTCTATTATCCTGTTTGCTTTTCTCAGGCCCAGCTACTAATTTTATAATCATTATCCTAAATTCCAGTTCTGACATTTTACTTATATTCATATCAGTTAGATTTGTGGCAGAAAATATTACCTCTGGTTCTTTTTATTGTTGTGAATACCTCCTTCTAGTCATTTTTCCTAGAGAAGAATGGACGAATACGAAAACAAAATAAAAATTTCAGCTATGACCCAAGTGAAATATATACTAGACAAATCTGAAGAGGTCAGAAACCAAAAAAGAAATGAAAAAGAAGAAAAAAGGGGGGGGGGTTAAAGAGAGAATATACTCTCCCAGGTGGACAAAACAGGGTGATCCATTTGGTCCTGGGTGTGTTTTGGTCTGTTAGAAGATATTAAATCCCAAAATTGTAAACAAATCAATAGATATATATACACACAAAAATAAAATTGAATACAGTGAGAGGAAGCCAAAAATGAAGGATATATTTATAAAATGTAAATATAAAAATGAAAGTTTAAAAAGACATAAGAACAAAAAGTTGATAAAACAGGAAACTAGTTGAAAAGGAAAAAAATAAGAAAAGGAAAATTTTAAAGTGAAAGATAAACAAATCATGAGATAAAAACCCTCCAATTCTATATCCCTTTTCCCCCACAGGTCTGCAGTCCTGTGTGCTCTGTAAACTTGGTGTTCGGATGTTGTTCAGCTGGTCTTCTGGGGGAGGGGCCTGCTGTGCTGATTCTCAGGTGTCTTTATCTGGGCAGAGTTGCACCACCCCTTGCCAGGGGGCTGGGCTCAACTTAAGCTGGTTTTGTTTGCTCTATGTGGCTTTTGTTTCCTGAAGGTTTTCTGCACCTCTTTAGAGGATGAAAATAAAAATGGCCATGCCCAATCTCTAGCCCTGGAGCTGAAAGATTACAACCCGTCTCTTCAGTAAACCCTCAGGGATAAGCAATCTTCACTTTTGTGTGTGTGCCAAACTCTGCAGACTTCTGCTGTTCACACCCCTACCATTCCTCCCAGGGAAGGTGGAGGGTTGATGCATTTCTGCCCTTTGCAATGTTCTTGCATGGAGAGGAGTCACCCAATCATGCATACCTCCATGCTGTCCCTCCTGGGGGGAAGACAGAGGATCCCCGCATTTCTGCCCTTTGTAGGGCCATGCAAAGAGAGCTGTTACCTGATGGTGCCACGGTTCACTGTTTATGGTTAACCTAGCTGAGAGTCCCCTCATGGACTCACTGACTGTAACCAGGTTCCCTGCTCCAATGCTTGGGAACTCTGCCAGCTCAGGCACCTCCATTCTTTCTGTGACCCTGGGGTTCCTGAGACCACACTGTCCCACCTAGGGTTCTGACACACTTCACCACCTGAGCACCTTTCAGGCAGGGACACCTCTCACTGGAGCAGATGTCCATAGATTCTAATTTTGAGCTCTGGGACTATATCACTTTTCAGTAGCTGGCTCAGGGAAGCTCCCTCACCCCATCATTTATCTTCTGAATATCACCTGAAATTCACCTTTCCACACCTCCTACCTTGCATGAAGTAGTTTTTCTATTTGTAGAATTCTAGCAATTCTTTTCTTACATTACAGGTTAAAATTATAGGTGTTCAGAATGATTTGATAGTTATCTAGAAAAATTCAAGGGACAAGAGGAAACGAGATCCCCTACTCTTCCACCATCATGTCTCCTCTGAGGATATCAACTAACAAAGTGCTTTTCATTTTTAGTTGAGATATAATTCACATATCAAAAAGATAGTGCCACAGTATTCTGGTTTGCAGTATTTTCAATAAGAAGTCTATCATAATTATTTGTTACTCTCTTATTAATGTACATTTTTTTCCTTAAGCTGCTTTTAAGATTATTTTTATCCGTGTTTTTAAATTATTTGATTATAATGTGCCTTGGTGTTTTCTTGGTGTTCGTATTTCTTGTGCACTTTTTTTTTTTCAGTTTCTTGGATCTGTTTATCTTTCATGCAGGATGGTAAATCCAGTCCCAGTTAGTCCATCTTGGTCATTAGCAAAAGTCCTATATTACTAATCTTTAGAGCCCTCCAGCCATTTCCATTGTGCTTCTAAGGTTGAGAACCACATGGTGATAGAGAAAAGTGGACAAATGTAGAAATAATAAGTAAGTAAAATGGCCAGGCATGATTATTGAGTAGACATGTATGGAGGTGGGATATAGTTAAAGAGCATGAAGAGACAAAATGGGTTTCTTGCCTCAGTAACTATGAATTGAAAGAGATGCTGAAATACAGAACTCCATGATTAATATTATTTTGAGAGGTAGAAAACACTAAATTTTAGATACCTGAAGTGTATCCAAGCAAAGCTACTTTGTAATCAATTACTTGGAAAATAAGAAGAGAGATATTAACTTGAGAAATATACATGGGTTGGATTAATTTGCATGAAAACAGTATGGAAATTCATGAGTTAACAGTATTATCCAGGAAGAATGTGCATAATAACCCATTTTTATCTGTAACCTGGTATTCCCTTTGGAGAACCAGTGATTTGATAAAACTCAATGTCCAAATGGATATTTCAAAATTAAAATTGAAGAATGCTTCTTCCTTTTACCTTATATTTCAACTTTCCATTAAAAAATTTGAGAAAACTGAAACAATTTTTAAATATGTTACAGTCAGAATAGTAGTGATTTATGAGCTGTTAAATAACTCCAGGTGAATTTTTCTTTTCTTTTCAGTGGAGGCAGACCCACCTTCATATTACCCATGAGAAGTTATATAGAGTCTAAAACTTTAAATATGAGGTCTTCTACTTTTTTTAAAACTATAGTGAGCTCTGAGTGGTAGTTTATATGTTAATTAATTCATCTTTGATATGATTACAGCAGGATGTACAATGATGTGGAACTTCACAGTTTTTTTTATGACAAGACAACTACATTGGAAGTTCTATCAGTTTTAGGTACAGAATTTAACTCACCTACTTGCAGATCTTCCATATTTTAAGAAAGAATTCCAAAGCCTTGCTTTAGTTATACTTGTATAAGGCAAATAGCTCTAGTGAAGCAATCTAAATGACATTACTTTAGGCTGTAAATGTTAAATCCTCAGTTTAATAATGTGAAAGGAAGTGTCAGTGCTGTACAGAAGTTACTTGGATATTAAAGTATTTTCAAAGTGTTCTGGAGGGTGGTGACTCATTTGTCACTGAGACTCTAAAGAGAATATGGGAGCAGCCTGGAAACTGAGCTTGAAACCTGAGGTTTAAAACAGGTAGACAGTACAAGTCTCCCTGTAATGGGACTTTAGGGTCATTGGGGCTTGCTAATCAATTTCAAGTGTTCTTTTTTCTGTACTATAATTCCTTTAGAACATCCTGAAGACTTCAGTAGCTTGGAGTCAGTTTTGTGTGTGTGTGATACTTAGGGAACCAGAGGAAGGGGTTATATATATCTTTTTATAAATCAGCCAAAAAAAGTTTCGATAGTTATTAATACTTCCTTATCTTATAGTTGCACATATTGTCCATGTTGTTGATTTTATATATATACTTTATTCAGGAGTCTTACTGAATTTTAGAGTTGTTCATTCTTTGGAGATATATATATGCACACATTTTTGGATTATTTTCATGGTCTCCATTAACTCCTAATCATTGGTTGTTTTCTTCTTGGATTGTTGAAGTGGCAAATTTTAATCTTTCCCAGACTGCTATAGTGGAAAGAGCACAGGCACTTGAGGTAAAAGAACCTGAATCAAATCTGGCTGAGTGACCTTTGGCAAATCCATTTGACTTGACATTGACTTTATCTTCTGGCTATTCTCATCTTAAGCATCTTTCTCAAACTATTCTCTAAAACATCAATCTGCTGCTTAATGGCAGGCAAATTAGATTTGCCTTTTCAAAGTATAGTTTCACTGTTGGTAGAAAAGTAAAATTAGAGAGAAAAGGCTTTAAAATAAGAAGGATGTCAAAAAATTCATTCTGTGGACCTAGAAATCACTCTTTTAAAAGTCTTTCAGTAAAATAATCATCTGGTAATAAAATATAAACACTCGCCTTAAAACCTTCCTTACAAAGTCTTCAAGAAAGTCAAAATGAGAAAACTCCATCTGTGTTTAAAAAATAAATATGAGCCTTAATTGAAAAATAGCTCTCTTCCCTTACTAAAATGTGACACCCTCCAAATAATAGCCATATGAAAGTAAAATGTTTCTTTGTATCAATAAGTGGTTTGGTTTAGCAGCAATATGGCTAAATAATTTCTTTAAAGACTGCAGTGCCTGGGGACGCCTGGGTGGCTCAGTTGGTTAAGCGGCTGCCTTCGGCTCAGGTCATGATCCCAGCGTCCTAGAATCGAGTCCCACATCGGGCTCCTTGCTCAGCAGGGAGCCTGCTTCTCCCTCTGCCTCTGCCTGCCCCTCTGTCTGCCTGTGCTCGCTCCTGCTCTCTCTCTGACAAATAAATTAAAAAAAAAAATCTTTAAAAAAGAAAGACTGCAGTGCCTGGTTTTTAATGCTCAAAAACTTATTTTGGGGGGCTCACTGCATGGTAATGAGCTCTAAGGATGATATGACATCATTAATAATGAAGGTATTTAAAATAGGACTCAGGCAAAGCTGACTATTTACAGAGCTGCCTGACTGGTGTGAATCTGCACAGGCCTATTTCTGGGCTTTTGTTTGCAATTCATGGTAATTTACAGAGTAAATGGCTCAGGATTTGCAAAAGGGAACAACAGCCTATATAGATTTCAGAGGACTAAATGGAAATTTTCCTCTTTGACACAGGCAAATTGGTATATGATGAATAGCTGATGGTTGAATTTTTATGCTCTTTCATAAAATTCAATTTAATTTCTTTGGGTTTTAAGTCAACTCATTGATAATGTGTGAAAAATGAAGAAAAGAGAACTTATTTAACCTTTGGGAATGTATTTATTCTATAGTAGATGCTATTTCAATAGGTGAGACTTAACTTATTTGAAACATTGAATTACTTTCTATGACTATCACATCTACTAGTATTATGGTGCAATATAGTGGAAGAAACACTAAAGTTAGTAAATATGTGCATAGAATATCAAAAAGGTACACTTACTGAGCACATAGTATGCCTTAGGCATTGTGCTAAGCAATTTATATATATTATTTTATTTCACCTGTATTCCAGCTCTATTTCCACTTACCAGCCATTTACCCTTAGATAAATTATTGAACATCTTTGAAAAAAATTTATTTTGTCTCATCTCTATAGTAGAAACTTTACTAAGTGTCTTGCTCTCTCATTCACCTATTCATTAATGCAACAAATACTTTCAGAGTGCCTATTTTATGCCAGTAGTTGTACTAGGTGCTGGGGATACAACAGTGAATAAGATATTTTCCCACCTCAAAATGAGATATGTAGATATGTGTGTATATTTTCCCAACACTGTTCAAAAAAATATTTTAAAGTGGTAAAACTAATAGAGTTGTTATTGGGATCAATTGAGATAATATACATGAAAAGTGCTTGAAAAATGATAAAAGGACACAAACCTATTATGATTGGAAAGTGGTCTTAGCAGTAAGTCAACAAATTCCTTAAAAATAAAAAATACCTTCAGGCTAATATTTTAGATTAAACTCTGAAGGAATGTATTTTTTATTTTGTTAACTTGAACTGCAAGCTATTGCTGGGATAATTAAAATATGCCCAACACTCATCAAAGACTACTGCTTGGTAAGATTATAATGTGAGGATGATATTAAAATAGTGGTCCTCCTTTTTAAAATATTTTATTTATTTTTGAAATAAAGAGAGGGAGAGAGAGTACATAAGCAGGAGGGAGGGGCAGAGGGAGAAGCAGACACCCTACTAAGCAGGGAGCCCAATGTGGACCCAATCCCAGAATCCTGGGATCATAATCTGAGCCAAAGGCAAACCCTTAACCAACTCAGCTGCCCAGAGGCCCAACAGTGGTCCTCTTTTACAAAACAGACTGGACCTGATTGTCATGATAATTAAAGATACCATCCAAATGAAGAAGCTTATATGTAATTTGGATGATAGCATTTTTATTCAAGGAGAGCTAATAAAGCTAAATGTCAAATTCTTGTGAGAACAATGTTTGACTTGGAAGATGTACTACCAAAAATACAAACTCATTCATTCATTCATTCATTCATCCATAAGCCTCCTCAATCCAAAAATAACTTGGAGCCCAAGGACTGACCTCCTTAAATCCTTCACTTCTTTTGGCAGGTAATGGGAGGGCATGATAGCTGGGGGGCAGTTCAAAGATACAATAAAATGAGACCATTAAAAAAATTTTTTAAACAGAAACTACATCTTTGGTTTTCCTTTGTTTCAGACTTTAATTTGTATTGGTTTTCTTAATTAACATAGATAGGTTGTTTTTCAAAGCTTGAGTTTTTACTCTTTCTCCTGATTTTTGCCCCTGACAGACTATACTGGGGGAAATGAGTAACCAGTGAATGTTCCTTCAAACTGAAAAGTTTTTGCAAATTATTATGTATTGAATTTCCCTTAAGATAAGGCATAGAAGCTCCAACATGAAATATCTATAAGTTAAAGCAGGGAATGGCAAATTATGGCTCAAGGGCCAAATGTAGCCAATTGCCTATTTTTGTAAATAAAGTTCATTGGAATATGACCACTCCCACTTATTTACAAAGTATCTGTGGGTGCTTTCATACTACAAGGACAGAGCTGACTAGTTGCAACTAAGATTTCATAGCCTACAAAACCAAAAATATTTACTATTGACTCTACAGAAAAAGTTTGTTAACATCTGAGCTAAACAGTTATCTAACATTAAACATATATGATCCTTTTACAGATATATAATTGATTTATAACACTTACAGAACCATGGTGGTTAATAATATGCTTAAATTGTTATTTTAAAGATTTATTTATCTATTTCAGAGAGAGAAAGAGTACACAAGAGAGAAACTGGGGGGAGGGGCAGAGGAAAAGGGAAAGGAAAAGAGAGACAATCTCAAGCAGACTCCCCACTGAACATGGAGCCTAATGTGGGTCTTGATCTCACCACCATGAGATCATAACATAAACTGAAGTTACAAGTCGGACACTTAACCAACTGAGCAATCCAGGTGACCCTATATGTTTAAATTCTTAAGTAAATTATTTGTGAGAATTATTTTAAAAATATCTAAGTAAGTATTTTTCCTTCAAAGGCAGAATTCTATCAAATCTTCCGTCTCCCAATTTTTCCTACCACCTCTAAAGCAGCAGGGAGTACTGGTTATTTAAACATCTTAATTACAGTGCTAAAGAAAGAAGGCATGATCATTTCTCTCCCAATTGTTCAGCAAAATCATTCCTTTTCAACAAGAATACTAAACTAATAGCTAGAGTGATATAAAATAGCTGATGCATAATATCATCAAATTAAATTATATATTTCATAATTTTAGTATAACTCAACCTTAAGTTTCATATAGAAATCAGGCCTTAACTTTGAAAACACCAAATCTTATAAGGGAAAGGATCATTCTCAATAATAGAATGTGATTATAAAATTTCCACAATAATCACAAACTATTCTGTCTGAAAAGTATAGTTTTATTTAATGCTTTCAAAAGGAGAAATGTCAGATCTTGTTCTTCAGACTATAGCTACTCCAGAGATATTAATTTAGTATGATAAAAGCAGAAATTATTTTAAAAAGTGAAGATGTTATATTTGCCAAGTGAATCAATGAATCATAACACCACTTAGTTTAGGTAATTCACAAAGTAACTATACCATTTGTTTGCAGGGACATGAAGATGCCCTTTGTTCTTAAATATTTTCTGATGTATCTCTGAACCTGAGTGTGGGAACACAGGGAGTAGACATTGTTCTTGATAAAATGAAACATCCCCTTGACTTTGGTCAACTATGCTTACCTAGTTATCTTTCCAAATCAATAGGTTGTTCCTCTTTGCCTCCTATACCTGCTTCTTTTCCTTCTCTCTCCTTTTATATGTAGACATTCCCCAAAGTGCTTCCTCAGTACTTCTTCATTAAAAAAACAAAACAAAACAAAACCTTTATTTAGCTATAATTTCAAACTTAGAGGGAAGTTGCAAGAATAGTATAAGGAATTTCCATTTCCCATTGTCCAGATTCACCAATTGTTTACATTTTGATCTGTTTGCTTCATCATTCTCTTTTCTTTCCTCTCTCTCTCAACCTCTCTCCCTTTCTCTCTCCATATGTGTATGTGTGTGTGTGTGTGTGTGTGTACATGTATGCATGTGTATGTGCATATTATTTTCTGAACCATTTACTAGCATTGTGCCCTTTACTCCTACATACTTCAGAGTGTATCTTCTAAAAACTACCTTCACTTACATAACAAAACTAAAGGTATCAAAATCAAAACATTTAATATTAATGTGATAATATTAATTCATATCCAAATTTTATCAATTGTCTGAATAATGTCTTTTACAGCTATATATTTTTCAGTATAAGATCCCAATCCAGGGTCATTTCTTTCATTTAGCCATCATGTTTCTAATTTCCTTTAATCTGGTATAGTTATTCAGTCTTACTTTTTGTTCTTTGTCCTAGACACTTTAAAATAGTGTAGGCTAGTTATTTTGTAGGAGGTCCCTTAACTTGGTTTGTCTAATGTTTTGTTATCAGTTATTTTATTACTTCCCAAACAATCTATCTTCTAGATATCATCTACCTAGCTACCTAGCTTCAACAGCTTCAACAAGTTCTCTTGTCTTTCCTTGTCTTAAAGATATACAATGACTTCTATTTCTGTCATGCAGCACAACACCTATTTTTGGGGAAAAAAAGAAAGAAAGCCCTCCAATATAAAATGTCTTGCTATGCTGGAATAACATTATTTTAAATGCATAATTGAGCACACACGAAAATATTTTAAATGCCCCAAGGGACAAAAATGTGATGACAGCCAGAAACTAGGGTGGGAAACTATATCCAGCCATCCTAAAGTCAAGAGTTGGGGTCTGAACCGAGATTCCTCAATAATTCCTTATAGGGGTACATAGCCAAAGAAAGGGTGAAATGGAAGAAAGAATCTACCAGAAAAAGAAAATGACAAAGAAATTTGTTTGCGTTGACAAACTGACCTGGGCTCTAGATACAAATTTAAAACTCTCTTCCCTGAGAATTTGTGACCATAGGTTTACTTCATACAGATTTGGGGTTCAAATTTACACAACTTATATATTTTAGGAAGCCCCAAATCAGTGTAAGAAATTAAAGTGATCCTGAGTTCAGTGTATCAAGTATGAAATCATAATCCAAAGTTAGAAAACACATGGAGTAGGAAACCTACCATGAACAAGAACTGGAATTCAACTCTCCAAAAATTCATATGATAGAATTACTGGCTACATACCACAAAACAAGTGCACTTAAAGTGAGTAAAGAATAAGAAAATAAAAATAATGATGTGACTCAGTATAAAATATTACCAGGCAGATTTTTTAAAAACTAAATGGAACTTCCAGGAATGAAAAAAATAAAATCATGAAAGTAAATGAAAATAAATAGATGGTTAAACAGCAGAACATATTCAGCAGAAAAGAAAGATGAAAAAAATTATGATTTCAACACAGAGATGTAAACATAGCAAATATAAAAGAGATTAAGAGACAGAGAATAGAATGAGGTCTAACCTATTTTTTCAACAACAAAAGATTAATGTCTTCTGTATGCTGAGAGAAAACAACTGAAATTACAACTGTTATATATGACACATTATTCAAGAATAAAAATGAAATATTTTTTCAAACAAAACAGAGTTTACTAGCAAAGCTGCATTAAAAGAACTTCTAAAGTACATGCTTTAAGAAGGAAAATAACTCCAAAGAAAGGACTGAATGTAAGAAAGGATGGTGAACAAAGAAACTGGAAGATACTTGGCTCTAAAAAAAGTCATGGAATATCAGTAACTTTAACTTGAATACATCCTAACTTGCTTAAGTTGGGCACACTCATTTCCTTCTACAGCCTCCTGAAATTCTACTAAAACAAATATAAAGAAAAATTTTTAAGGCATGAATTCACAAGGGCATTGCAAACAAAGAGGAAGGATAGCAATTGTGGAAGATAGAAAACAGAGAAATAAGTATTCACTAATTTAGCAAACCTGAGAGAGCTGTATCTTAAGCCTAGAGCAACCTGGTTTGTATCATAGAATTCTGAATTGGAGGTATGAGTTACCTCTGAAAGTGGAGGTGCATTAGAGTTCAAAATAAGAGGATTTATTGAAGGTCTGTTTAACAAGCAAATTCTCACAATCCCCTCTTATTACCCAGCCAGGTAACTTCCTTTCTGAATGCAGGGTCTTTTTTTTTTCTTGAGAGAGAGAGTAAAACAAAGAGGTTCTAGGCTTGAAAACAAGGGTACTGTATGAAAAAAAAGAGGATTAAGTCAAAGATTACATGCAAAATGTTAAGACTTAAGCTTTCTTGGGGCACCTGGGTGGCTCAGTGGGTTAAGCCTCTGCCTTCGGCTTAGGTTGTCATCTCAGGGTCCTGGGATCAAGCCCCACATCGGGCTCCCTGCTCAGTGGGGAGCCTACTTCCCCCTCTCTCTCTGCCTGCTTCTCTGCCTACTTGTGATCTCTCTCTTTCTCTACCAAGTAAATAAATAAAATCTTTTAAAAAAAAAGACTTAAGCTTTCTTTCATTTAACACCAAGAATGCTAACAAGGAGCCTTACACCTTCCAGTCAAGGTATTGGAAGTTTCTTTTCAGGATTATCTAACAAGGCTGAGAAAAAAGGCCCAAAGATAATGATACACAGGACTCTTCAAGGAAATGGCTCAGCCACATTATCCTAGAATGGTTTAAGCATATTGAAAAGAGATTTATATAACAAGGGGAAAGTCTGGCCTTGAATTTATAAGTATGGAGAAAACTAAGCATAACAGAACATAACACAAAACAAAACAATCAAACAAAAACCCCATTATTATTTTTTTTCCCTTCAAAACCACCATTATCTTCAGAGAGAACAAAACGTTTTCCAGGAAAGGAAGTGTGACCATAGCATGCTATCTGGCCTCACGTGGATTCATATTTGTGTAGTCATAATAACATAAATGTTGAATTTTGGTGTAACATCCTGTTTTTTATACTGGAAGAAAATAGACAATCAGTAAAATCAAAGAATCAATAAGTAATAGTATTTTAAATATTCACTTAGAAATATGGAGATAGGGGCGCCTGGGTGGCTCAGTGGGTTAAGGCCTCTGCCTTTGGCTCAGGTCATGATCTCCAGGTCCTGGGATTGAGCCCTGCATTGGGTTCTCTGCTTAGGAGAGAGCCTGCTTCCTCCTCTCTCTCTCTCTCTCTGCCTGCCTCTCTGCCTACTTGTGATCTCTGTCAAGTTAAAAAAAAAAAAGAAATATGGAGGTAAAACCAAAAGAATTATTTCAGCACTGAAAGTAGTCTCTTTTGTCCTCAGAAAATGATGGGGAAGAATAGGACATGGCCCAGCTATTTTTCCCAAGAACCTTACAGGTTTTTTAGACTCTAAGTCATTCTACATGGATAATGTTGATATCAAATAAAATAAATTAAAATGTAATAATACAAAACCAATTAATGTCTAATTTGGGGATTAACAACAAGATAAAACTAAGACACTGGAGAAAATATGTAAGAAGAGAGGGATTGAATGTCATTAAAATACTCATTATACAGGAGATATTAAGTTTAGTCTTTGTTAATGATACATTTTTAAATTTTAAGAAATGGATATAAAAATATACCTTCCATGCAAATAGAAGAGAAAAATTATATTTATGAAATGCAAACATATATTAAAATATATAGAAAGATACAGGTATAGATGAGTTAGATAGAAATGCAGTAGATATAAAAGCACTGCTCTCACAAAATCAGGGGTTCTACTACAATATCCAATATTTGAGTCATGCTAAAAATTTTTTTCAACCAGGACAAGGATAGACTAAAGTGGATCATTACCATCATTTTTATAATGATAATAATAGCTCTAAGTTGTGATGTTTGTTTTAAAGTTGCTTCAAAGGAAGAATAAGAGACTTTTCAGCTAGGTTTGTATGATATGGATAATAGTAAAAATACCCCTGAATTAAGCCATAGGCTCAGCCTAGACCCTACTGAGATTAGATTACATTTGATTCTCAACAAGATCCTAGCTAATAGGATCCAACAGTACCTTAAAAAGATTATCCACCATGACCAGGTGGGATTTATCCCTGGGATGCAAGGGTGGTTCAACATTCTCAAATCAAACAATGTGATAGAACAAATCAATAAGAGAAGAGAGAAGAACCATATGGTCCTCTCAATTGATCTAGAAAAAGCATTTGACAAGATACAGCATCCATTTCAGATTAAAACGCTTCAAAGTGTAGGGACAGAGGGAACATTCCTCAACTTCATAAAATCTATCTATGAAAAACCCACAGTGAATATCATTCTTAATGGGGAAAAGCTGGTAGTCTTCCTTTTGAGATCAGGAACATGACAAGGATGTCCACTCTCGCCACTGTTGTTCAATGTAGTACTAGAAGTCCTAGCAACAGCAGACAATGAACAGAAATAAAAGGTATTCAAATTGGCAAAGAAGTCAAACTCTCTCTCTTTGCAGGTGACATGATACTTTATATGGAAAACCCAAAAGACTCCACCCCCAAACTACTGGAACTCATACAGAAATTCAGTAATGTGGCAGGATACATTTGAATAAAAAAATAGGTATCAGGGGTGCCTGGGTGGCTCAGTGGGTTAAGCCTCTGCCTTTGGCTCAGGTCATGATCTCAGGGTCCTGGGATCGAGCCCCGCATCGGGCTTTCTGCTCAGCAGGGAGCCTGCTTCCTCCCTTTCTCTCTGCCTGCCTCTCTGCCTACTTGTGATCTCTGTCTGTCAAATAAATAAATAAAATCTTAAAAAAATAGGTATCAGAAGAACCAAGTTCCATATATGCAGCATCCTCTTGAAGGAAACCAAAGATTTTTGTTGTTGTTATTTTGTCATTAGGAGTTATTGTAGAACAAAATCCTACTGAATAGTGGAGTTATTTCCAGAACAACATATCAAATTGCTTATTTCAGTTCTAAAACAAATTTCCAGAATCATGAAGAGAAGTATTGGAAGGAAATGTTCTATGTATTTTTAATACAGAATCCACCAAAACTAATATATTTCATGATAAGACCTAATAGCAAGATAGGAAGTCACTTGGGAACTTAGGTTTCATTTTCTTCTTTTATTTTAATAGATTAGATATAGAAAACAGAAGCTGACAGGGTAGATTTAGGAGTACAAAACAAAGAGGTGACTTCATCTGTATTATATGCCAAGGGTAGTATGAACACAAAACAGTCTCATTATTTTCCATTTGAAAGTGCCTAAAATATTAAATGAAATTGAACAAATTGTCAGAAGGAAAACAGGTTGCATTTTGCAGTGTTTTCTTTTTCATTAAGATTCTGACTTCTTGTCACTCTTTGTGCATTTTATACCTGGTACGAGTCTTACACCACAGCAATCATTTGTCCAGTTTTACTTTAAGCAGTAGTTCTCAAACCCAGTTGTGACATTGGAATTTCCTAGGATACTTTAGAACCTACTGACACCTGGGTCGCACTCCCATGGATACTGATGTAATTGGTCTAGAGAGCAAAAAGGAATATTGGGATTTTTACTCCCCAGGTTATTCTAATATATAGCAAAGAAATAATGAGAAAAACTGAGTTGGAGGGTCCAACTTAGGCTTCTTATAACATACAAACCCCTGGGTTCCTAAGGGCTTTGAAAAATTAAGGAAGGTAATTTATCTGGTTAAAATTAATAATGTTAAACAAAAGCTCTCCTTTTTTTCTTCCTTTAAAGTTAATGAAGCCTGTAAGTCCTCTCTCTCTCTCCCTCATCTTATTTCCCACCCACTTTACTTTCCAACCATTTAAATATTTGCCCTGATCCCAGGCAGTACAAAGAGTGGACACCCAGCCCCACTTTTTTCCTCATGACTCATCCTAAAAGCTGTATGCCAAATGGGGCTTTGGTTTTTGTTTCAGACTGCGTGCAGGGGCATCCACAACCCTGCATAACAATGCCTGTTCTAGCTCTACTCCCCCTCTGTCCCCGCCCAACCTCCCACTCTCTATTTAAAACCAAGCCAGAAGAAAAACAAGGCATTTGTCCCCAACACTCTGCAAACCAGTCATGCTTTTCCAACATATGCAGGGCTAGCATTCAACAATCCAGGATTCATGAAACTAATTCTCTAAGCATCTATCAAGTAAACCTGCAGTTCTCTGAGGACATTCAGAATTTCCAGCCTCTGACTAAGGATAGACTAGGGCTCTCACAACACTTATTTTCAAATATTTATAGGATTCCTGTATCTTATACCTCTAGGCAGCATATAAGGTCCCTTTTAGAGGTATTTGCTGGGCATTTGCACCAAACTCTCCCATGAGAGCTCTATTTGGCTGTGTTTCAGACACTGTTGTATATCTGTTGGTTAGCCACAGAGGAAAGAAGCATGATGGGGACTTGGGATGGAGAGATAGAGCTAGATCTGCCCAGTAGTAAGGATTCCAGGAGCAAGTATATTGATAGGTGAACTTTGGGAACCAGAAGGTGACTAAGAGACAGTGGGTGATAGTCCTTGCCTGACATGGGAACTATGAAGGAAGAAAAGAGGCTGACAGATTTCTGAAACACAGCCCAGAGGAATCTAGCACTAACCTTCTGAGATCCCAGCTGGCCAGCAGTCAGTATTGGGTCAATCTCTTGGTGACCCTCACTCTACTCATTAAGAATGGGAAGGAGTATGAAATGGTTTAAAGTGGCAGTAGAGTAGAATAGAGTACAGTAGGGTCCTAAACCTCTAGGAAATTAGACAGGGATCCTTTAATAATCATCATTAGCATGCCTTTCTTTTTTAATTAAAGTATAGTTAACTTACAATGTTAAATTAGATTCAGGTGTACAAAATAGTGATTTGACAAATCTCTACATAATGCTATGCTCATCACAAGTGTAGTTACCATCTGTTGGTATATAAGGCAATTACAATGCCATTTACTATATTCATTATACTGTACGTTTTATCCCCATGACTTATTTATTCCATAACTGGACGTGTGTATCTCTCCCACCCCATCAGTGATTTTATCCATCTCTCCATTCCCTTCCCCTCTGGCAACCATTTGTGGTTCTGGGCATTTATGGGTTGGTTTCTGCTTTTTGTTTGTTTGTTTGTTTTGTTTTTTAGATTCCACATATAAGTGAAATCATATGGTATTTGTCTTTTTCTGTCTGACTTATTTCACTTAGCATAATACCCTTTCAGTCTGTACATGTTGTCACAAATGGCATGATCTCATCCTTTTTATGGCTCAGTAGCATTCCACTGTATATACAAATACCACTGATTTATCCATTCATCTATCAATGGACACTTGGGTTGCTTTTGTATCTTGGTTAATAAATGATGTTGCAATAAACAGAGGGATGCACATATTTTCTTGAATTAGTGTTTTCATTTTGGGAGGAAATATCCAATAGTAGAAATATGGTAGATCTATTTTTTGAAGAACCTCCATGTTGTTTTCTTAGTATCTGCACTGATTTACATTTTCACCAACTATGTATGAGGGTTCATTTTTCTCTATTTCCTTTTTCTCTACCCTGGTTATTTCTTGTCTTTCTGATTCTAGTCATTCTGATAGGTGTGAGTTGGTTTTGATTTGTATTTCTCTGGTAATTAGTGATGTTGAGCATCTTTTTTGGAGTCTATTGGCCACTGTATGTCTTTGGAAAAATGTTTATTCAGATCCTCTGCTCACTTTTTAATTGGATTATTTGTTTTCTGGGTATTAACTTCTATAAATTCTTTATATATTTTGGATAT
This sequence comes from Taxidea taxus jeffersonii, assembly GCA_003697995.1. Taxonomy (NCBI): domain Eukaryota; kingdom Metazoa; phylum Chordata; class Mammalia; order Carnivora; family Mustelidae; genus Taxidea; species Taxidea taxus. Next base: position 91,438 of record ML098016.1, read on the forward strand.
TAACCCCTTATCAGATATATCACTTATGAATATCTTCTTTTTTAAAAATTCTATTTATTCATTTGACTGAGAAAGAGAGAGTGCATAAGTAGGCAGAGCTGCAGACAGAGGGAGAGGGAGAAGCAGGTTCCCCACTGAGTAGGGAGCCTGATGTGGGACTCGATTTCAGGACCCTGGGATCATGATCTGAGCTGAAGGCAGTCGCTTAACCAACTGAGCCACCCAGGTGCCCCATTTGTGAATATTTTCTATTGACATGTCTTTTGATCTCAGTTCAAAATATAGCTATGAGAGAAAAAATTTTGTTAGGAGGCTGGGAAGATGGAGTAAGAGGACCCTAAACTCACCTCATCCCAAAGATATAGCTAGATAACACTCACATCAGTGTAATAACCCAGAAAATGACCCAACGACTGACATAACAAACTCCACAACTAACAGTATAGAAGCGGACACATCCAAGAGGGTAAGAAGGTGGAGATGTGGTGGAAAGCTAAACAGACCATAGTGGTCCATGGAACGGAGGGAGCCAAAGGTACAGAGAGATAAGGGAAACAGACCTTCAAACCAGGGAGCCTGAATGGAAAATGAACTCCCATAATATTTAGCTTAGAAAGAAAGAGGGGCCAAGTTTCATGAGTTCTTACAACCAGTGATGCTTAAAGGCTAGAATTTTAAAAATCAGTGGGCTCAGCTCTGGGAGAGCCTGGAGTGTGAGAGGAAGCTGAGCCTCTGTCCTTTAAGAGACAGCGTGATAAACAGTCCATAAAGACACAGCATAAAAGCAGCAATTTGTAAAACATCTGGGGCATATTGGGGGATACTTATTTTCTGATCTCAAAGCATGTCCTGGAGGGGTAGTGTTTACAGGGAGATTTCCCCCAGGAACAAATGAGCTGGAAGGTGCCATTTTACTCTTCTGTCCAACCCCCCCCCCCCAGCACAAACATATGGTCACCTACAAGAACCAGCAGAGAATTAAATTCACTACCTAACATGCTTATACCAAGCCCCACCCTCATGCACTTTGGTGAGTCTGCCTGTTCCACTCACATTTGCGTCAGTACCATCATTGCTGGCTCCCTCTTGGAGAAGAATAGCCACAAACATTGCCAACACAGCAACTCTCTACCTGTGCATTTTACAGTGTTTCAGTCCCCACAGTGGTGGTTGTAGGCCCTGCAGAAGCCCTATGTGTACCTTGTTAAAATTGCTTCCCTTTAAAAAAAATTGCCTGCCCTTCCATGAGTGCTTTTCAGATCTGCCCAGGCCAGCCCTAATCCCAGCAGCAGTGGCCAGTCTCATTTCACAAGCACCACTAACTACATACCTTGTTAAAACTGGGCACCCCACCCCAGCTGGGGACCAAACACTATCCACAAATGGCAAAGAAAGCCACCACAGATTATTGGACTGAAGGAAAAAATAGCAGGAACACAATAGCAGGGTGCATGCAACACATAGGAGACACCCCTGAAATACCAGGTTCTGGTGAAGAGAAGACACAGCACTGCAGGACACTATAGGATCTCTTCTTCATAAGGCCTACTGTCAAGAAAAGAAGATGTAGCTAACTTTCCTGATGCACTGAAATATACACAGAGAGTTAGACAAAATGAGGAGACAGATGAATATGTCCCAAATGAACAGGATAAAGCCAGAGCAAGAGACATAAGTGAAACAGATATAAGTAATATGGCTGATAGAGAATTTAAAGTAATGATCATAAATATACTCACTGTGCTTGAGAAAAGAGTGGAGGACATCAGTGAGATCTTTAACAAAGAGAAAAAACACAAGCAAAACAAAACAAAAGAGATTAAAAAAAACAATGAATCAGGGATGAAGAATGCAATAAATGAAGTTAAAAGTACATTAGATGGAATAAATAGCAGGCCAGAGCAAGCAGAGGAATGACTTAGTAACTTGGAGGACAGAGCAATAGAAAATAATCAAGCTGAATAGGAGAGAGAAAAGAATTATGCAAAATGAGAGTAGACTTAGGTAATTCAGTGACACCATCAAGTATAATAGCATTTGCATTATAGGGATCCCAAAAGAAGAAGAGAGAAAGGTGGCAGAAAATTTATTTGAAGAAATAATAGCTGAAAACATCTCAAATATGGGGAAAGAAACAAATATCTACATCCAGGAAGCATAGAGATTCCCTGAACAAAATCAACCCAAGGAGGTCCACACCAAGACACATAGTAATTAAAATGACAAAAAGTAGTGATAAAGAGAAAATATTAAAAGCAGCAAGAGAAAAGAAAACAATTACATACAGGGGAAACCCAATAAGGCTATCAGCAGATTTTTCAGCAGAAACATTTCTGGCCAGAAGAGAGTGGCATGATATATTAAAAGTGCTGAAAGGGAAAAATCCAAGAATACTCTATCTAGCAAGGCTATCATTCAGAACAGAACGAGAGATAAAGGGTTTCCCAAACAAATAAAAGCTAAAGGAGTTCATTACCACTAAAGCAGTACTACAGAAATGTTAAAGGGGACTTTTTGAATGGAGAGGAAAGACTGTAAGAAAAAGTAAGAAAAGTAGGAAACATAAAAGCAGTAAAAATAAACATATCTATAAAAATCAGTCAAGTGGCTCACAAAATGAAAGGATGTAAATAGTATGATACCATATACCTAAAACTGGATAGAAGGGGATTAAAGAATGGATTTAACTTAAGAAGATATCAACTTCACATTGACTCCTATATGAAGAAGATAGTATACTACAAACCAGATGGTAACCACAAATCAAAAACTAATAGCATATGCAAAAATATATTAAAAGGAATCCAAATGTATCATTAAAGAAAACCAGTGAACCATAAGAGAAAGGAGAACAAGAAGAAAGGATAAAAGAAGAGCTACAAAAACAATAACAAAACAAGTAAAAAGAGGACTATAAATACATACTTATTTATAGTTACTTTGAATGTAAATGGACTAAATGCTCCAATCAAAAGACATAAGGTGATGGAATGGATAAATAAGCCAGACCCATCTATATGCTACTTACAGGAGACTCATTTCAGACTTAAAGATATATGCAGATTGAAAGTGAGGGAATGGAGAAACATTTATCATGCAAATGGATGTGATAAGAAAGCCAGAATAAGGGGTGCCTGGGTAGCTTAGTCAGTTAAGCATCTGCCTTCAGCTCAGGCTCTGTTCCCAGGGTCCAGGGATCAAGCTGTGCCTCAGGCTCCCTGCTCAGCAAGGAGTCTGCTTCTCCCTTTCTCTCTACCCCTTCCCCTGCTTGTGTTCATTCTCATTCTCTTACTCTCTCTCTCCCCTCTCACATGCATGTGTACTCTCAAATAAATAAATAAAATCTTTTTTTTTTTTCAAAGAAAGGCAGGATAAGGGCTCCTGGGTGGCTCAGTTATTTAAGTGTCCCACTCTTTATTTCAGTGGTCATGATCTCAGGATTGTGAGATCAAGCCCTGCGTCAGGCTCCATGCTCAGCAGGGAGTCTGCTCAAGATTCTCTTTCTCTCTCCCCCTCTGCCCATCTTCCCCATGCATAAATTCTCTCTTATCTCTCTCTCTCTCTCAAAATAATTAAATAAATAGTAGGGGAAAAAAACCCCAGATATCAGACAAAATAGACTTTAAAACAAAGATTAAAAGAGACAAAGGACACTATACAATAATAAAATATAATAATAAAATTATAATGAGGGATGCCTGGGTGGCTCTTTGGGTTAAGCCTCTGCCTTCAGCTCGGTTCATGATCTCGGGGTCCTGGGATTGAGCCCCACATCGGGCTTTCTGCTCAGTGGGGAGCATGTTTCCCCCCCTCTCTCTGCCCGCCTCTCTGCCTGCTTGTGATCTCTCTCTCTCTGTGTCAAATAAATAAATAAAATATTTTAAAAAATAAATAAAATAATAATGAAAGGCACAATCCAGTAGAAAAAGAAAACAAAAGTAAATATTTATGCACCCAACATGGGAGCACCCAAATACATAAAACAGTTAATAACAACCATAAAGGAATGAATCTATAGTAATACAATGATAGTAGAGAACTTTAACATCCCACTTAAATCAATGTATAGATCATGCAAACAGAAAATTAATAAGAAAACAGTGGCTTTGTTTGACACACTGAACCACATGGATTTAACAGATATATTCAGAACATTCTATCTTAAAACAGGAGAAGAAACATTCTTTCCAAATGCACATGGAACATTCTCCACAATAGATCACATTGTAGGCCACAAATAAGTCTCAACAAATTAAAAAAGTTCAGAGTCATACCATGCATCTTTTCTGACCATAACATTATGAAACTAGAAATCAACGATAAGAAAACATCTGGAAAAAGCACAAATAAGTGGAGGTTAAATAATATGCTACTAAATAATGAATGGGTCTACAAAGAAATCAAAGAAGAAATCAAAAATTACATGTAAACAAATGAAAATGAAAACAAAGAACCCAAAATCTTGGAGATACAACAAAAGCTCTTCAAAGAAGGACACTCATAACAATACAGGCCTACCTCAAGAAGCAAGAAAAAATCTCTAATAAACAGCCTAATCTTACTCCTAAAGGAGCTAGAAAGAGAAGAACAAACAAAGGCAAAAGCCAGCAGAAGGAATAAAGATTAGAGCGAAATAAATTACATAGAAACTGAAAAAAAAAACCAATAGAACAGATCAATAAAACCAGGAGCTGATTCCTTGAAGGTCAACAAAATTGATAAACCTCAAGTCAGACTCATCAAAAGAAAGAGAGAGAGAGAGAGAGAAAGAGAGAGAGAGCTCAAACAGAATCACAAATGGAAAAAGTAGAAATAACAACCAACACCAAGGAAATACAAATGATTGTAAGAGTATCATAAAAATTATAAATTGGACAACCTAGAATAAATGGATAAATTCCTAGAGACATATAACCTCCCAAAACTGAATCAGAAAGAAATGGAAAATAAAAACACTGACTACCAGCAATAAAATTGAATCAGTAAATCAAAAAACTCCCAACAAACAAAAGTCCAGGATCACATGGATTTACAGGTAAATTCTATCAAACATTTAAAGAAGAGTTGGGGCGCCTGGGTGGCTCAGTGGGTTAAAGCCTCTGCCTTCGGCTCAGGTCATGATCCCAGGGTCCCGGGATCGAGCCCCGCATCGGGCTCTTTGCGCTGCATGGGGCCTCCTTCCTCCTCTCTCTCTGCCTGCCTCTCTGCCTACTTGTGATCTCTGTCTGTCAAATAAATAAAATAAAATCTTTAAAAAAAAACATTTAAAGAAGAGTTAATACCCACTCTTCTCAAACTATTCCAAAAAACAGAAGAGGAAGGAAAACTTCCAAATTCATTCTATGAGGCCAGCAGTACCCTGACACCCAAACCAGATGAGGACAGCACTTAAAAATGAGAACTACAGGCCAATATCTCTGATGAAAATAGATGCAAAATCCTCAACAAAATACTAACAAACCAAATTCAATGATACATTAAAAAAAATCATTCACCATAATCAATAGTATTTATCCCTGGGATGCAATGGTTCCCAGTTCAATATTTGCAAATCAATCAATAAGAGAAAGAATAAAAACCATAGGATCATTTCAATAGATACAGAAAAAGAATTTGACATAATACAACATCCATTCATGATAAAAAGCCTCAACAAGGTAGGTTTAGAGGGAATATACCTCAACATAATAAAAGGCCTTATATGAAAAACCCAGCTAATATCTTCCTTAATTGTGAAAAACCGAGAGCTTTTCCCCTAAACTCAGGAATAAGACAAAGATGTCCACTCTCACCACTTTTATTCAACATAGTACTAGATGTCCTAGTCAAAGCAATCAGACAAGTAGAAGAAAGAAAAAGCATCCAAATTAGTAAGGAAAAAGTAAAATGTTCACTTATTTGTAGATGACATAATACTATATATAGAAACCCCAAAAGACTCCACCAAAAAACTTTCAGAACTGACAAATTAATTCAGAAAAGCCACAGAGTACAAAATCAATGTAATCACTGCATTTCTATACACTAATAGTGAAACATCAGAAAGAGAAATTAAGAAAACAATCCCATTTACAATTGCACCAAAAGTAATAAAATAACTAGGAATAAACTTAACTAAGGAGGTGAAAGACCTGTACTCTGAAAACTACAAAACAGAGATTTCTGAAAACAGAAAGAAATGGAAACACATTCCGTGTTTGTGGATTGGAAGAACAAATACTGTTAAAATATCTGTGCTACCAACCTTGGGGGAAAATGGCGGAGAAGTCGCAGGCTGAGACGACATCAGGTAGCAGGAGATCGGCTAGATAGCCTATCAAACCATTCTGAACACCTATGAATCCAACAGGAGATCAAAGAGAAGAACAACAATTCTAGAAATGGAAAATCGACCACTTTCTGAAAGGTAGGACCAGCAGAGAAGTGAATCCAATGCGACGGGAAGATAGACTCCGGGGGGGAGGGGCCGGCTCCCGGCAAGCGGCGGAACAACAGAGCACAAAATCAGGACTTTTAAAAGTCTGCTCCATGGAGAGACATCGCGCCAGAGGCTACACTGGGGTGAAAACCTCGCGGGGACAGCGTGGCCTCAGGTCCCGCGGGGTCACAGAAGGATCAGGGGTGTCTGAGTGTTGCAGAGCTCACAGGTATTAGAGCGGGGAAGCCGGCTGCAGAGACAAAGCCAAGGAGTGAACCGTAATCTGTAACACAGGCTGGTGCTCTGTGCGTGGGGTCCCCCAGGATCTGGGGAGACTCTGGCCTGGGATAGCCCAGAGATCTGCGGGGTTCAGAGACTCCAGGTGGGATACTGTGCCAGAGACAGAGACACTTGGTCACAGGCTGGGTGACCTCGGAGTGCAGCCAGAGGCCAGTGAAATGTAGTGATCCAAAGGGGCACGTGTACCCGAATGTTTATAGCAGCAATGTCCACAATAGCCAAGTTATGGAAAGAACCTAGATGTCCATCCACAGATGAATGGATAAAGAAAGTGGTATATATATACAATGGAATACTATGCAGCCATCAAAAGAAATGAAATCTTACCTGCGATGACATGGATGGAACTAGAGGGTATTATGCTTAGTGAAATAAGTTAATCAGAGAAGGACAACTATCATATGATCTCCCTGATATGAGGAAGTGGAGATGCAACAGGGGTGGGGGCTAAGGGGGTAGGAAAAGAATAAATGAAACAAGATGGGATTGGGAGGGAGACAAACCAAAAGAGACTCTTAATGTCATAAAACAAACTGAGGGGGGTGGGGGGAGGGGGGTTGGGAGAGGGTGGTGGGGTTACATTATATGTTTAAATTAAAAAAAATAAATTTAATTAAAAAATATCTGTGCTACCCAAAGCAATTTCAGATTTTTGCAACCACTATCAAAATACCAACAGCACTTTTCATAGAACTAAAACAAACAATCCTAAAATGTGTATGGAACCACGGAAGACCACGAATAGCCAAAGCAATCTCGAAAAAGAAAAACAACACTGGGCGTATCACAATTCCAGACTTGAAGTTATATTGCAGAGCTGTAGTAATCAATTCAATGTCATACTGGCACAAAAATAGACACATAGAACAATAGAATAGAATAGAAAAACCAGAAATAACCCACAACTTTATTGCCAATTAATCCTCAACCAAGGAAGCAAAGAATATGCAATGGGAAAAAGACAGTCTTTCAACAAATGGTATTGGGAAATCTGAGAAGCTACTTGTGAGAGAATGAAACTGGACTACTTTCTTACACCATGTACAAAAATAAAGACCAAGTGGTTTAAGGACCTGAAACCAAATAAATCTTAGAAGAGAGCATAGGCAGTAATTTCTCTGACATCAGCCATAAAAATGTCTTTCTAGAAATGTCTCCCAAAGCAAGGGAAACAAAAGCAAAAGTAAACAATTGGGATGACATCAAAATTAGAAGCTTCTGCACAGTAAAGGAACAATTAACAGAGCTAAAAGACAACTTACTGAATGGGAGAAGATATTTGCAAATGACAACTCTGATAAAGGGTTAGTATCCAAAAAAGACTAAGTATTTATATGTAACTGATAAATTATTGAACATTGCATCTGAAAATAATGATGTATTATATGTCGGCTAGTTGAATTTAAATAAAAAATATTTTTAAAAAGAACATAAAATTCAACACCCCAAAAACAATCCAATTAAAAATGGGCAGAACACATAAATAGACATTTTTCCAAAGAAGACATACAGATGGCCAACAGGTACATGAAAAGATGCTCAACATCAGTCACCATTAGGTAAATGCAAATCAAAACCAAAATGAGATATCACCTCACACCTGCCAGAATGGCTAAAATCAACAATATAAGAAACAAAAGGTATTGGATAGGATGTGGAGGAAAGCGCCCCCTGGTGCACTGTTGGTGGAAATATAAATTGGTACAACCATGGTAAAAACAATATAGAGGTTCCTCAAAAAATTAAAACTAGAAATGCCTTACAATCCAGTAATTATGCTACTGGGTATTTACCCAAAGAATGCAAGAACACTGATTCAAAGGGATATATGCACCCCTATATTTATTGAAGCATTATTTACAATAACCAAACTATGGAAGCAGCCCAAGTCAATTGACAGATGAATGGATAAAGAAGAAGCAATATATACAATGTAGTATTATTCAGCCTTACGAAAGAATGAAATCTTGCCATTTGCAATGACATGAATGGAGCTAGATAGTACAATGTTAAGTGAAATAAGCCAGCCAAAGAAAGATACCATATGATTTCACTCATATGTGGAGTTTAACAAACAAAACAAATAAAGGGGAAGAAAAGAGACAATCCAAAAAATAGACTCTTAACTACAGAGAACAACTGATTGTTACTGGGGGAGGGGGCATTTGAGGATAAGTGAAATAGGTGAAGGAGATTAAAAGTATGATTATTTGATAAGCATTGAGTAATATATGGAACTGTGGAATCATTATATTGTACACCTGAAACTAATATAACAGTATACATTAAGTAAACTGTAATTAAAATGAAAATATATATACCTCTCAGTACTTGAGAAGTGACTTAACATTTTCAGCCTTATCTTTGTCATCTTTAAATTGGGTTATGTAATACTAGCCTCTCAAGAGTTTGATAAAGATTAAATGGCATGATCAATGT